>NAJQ01000007.1:0-11242 GCA_005059865.1 Friedmanniomyces simplex
GTTGCGCGGCGCTCTTCGATCTTCTTGCGCCGACGTTTGGCGACGAGGGCTATGAGCAACAGGAGGAGGGCGAGGAAGGCAATGCCGGCAATCACACCCCCGGCAACGGCGCCGGTCTTGCCTTTCTTCGGGCCGGACGGGTTGCCGGTACTGCTCGGTGTCACCGACGGAGCAACAGCAGTCGCATTGACCTTGGCGCAGGAGATGTAGTTGCTGCCGTTCTTTGGCGCATAGTCCTCGATTGGCATTTGCTGCTTCAAGTAGCAGCTCCCGGCATCCAGACCGACATATGTGAAGCCTCCACAACCGGACGAGTTGGAACAGGCAGAGAAACACTCTCCGTAGCCTCCGACGCTGACCTGGATCGTGTCGCTCGATGCGTAGGAGTTGTCGGCGTTGCAGGGGATGTTATACTGGATCTTAGAGCTGTCGGTGTACATTGTGTTGTTCGCACCTGGGCACGCTGGCGCTGGAGTTGCAATGGCACCGGATCCTGAAGAAGCCGTTGCAGTCGCGGACGTGCTGGCGCTTCCCGTGGATGACGCTGTTAACAAACTCGTGGAGTCTTGCGTAGGGCTGGCAGCCGACGTTCCAGTTGAGTCTGTCGGAGCATCAGTTGCGACTGCAGAGGGTTCGTCCGTGGAGCTGGCCAGCATGGTGACGCTTGCGGTCTCCGCTGGTGCGTCCGTCGTCGAAGCTACTGCTGTGCTGCTCTGGCCATCCGGGCATCCTCCCCCAGGGTTGCACGGGTCGACCGAACAACACCCTCGGAAGCCATTTGCGCAAGCGTAGAAGGCCGAGCCACTCGCACAGGTCTGTCGATCCTGCAGGCTAGTTACGGGCTCTTTCTTTGCCTGTGTCGTCCTCCCCGTGCCATTGGAGACACTCAGCCGCACGTCTGCCTCGCCGAATGTCTTGGCCTTCCTAACAATCTCGGTCGCATTGATGACCAGCTCCGTAGCGTCCGCATTGGTCTCGTTGAGCACCGCGGTGGCGTTCTGCAAGCCCGTAAAATCTGGAACAATCATGGTGTCTAGGCTTCGCTGGTGCCAGATTGTGGAGGAGGTGGAAAGATGCGTGAGTCGTACGAAAAAGTCGAAGATGGACGGGATGTCCATGGCAGCCATGTCGACGTAATGGCCGCATTAGGAAGCAAGCAAAGGGACAAAGGGGAGCTGGTATGCTGCTTCCGCAAACTACACCGCTCATGCCGCGAAGCAAACGTTGACGCTCATGTCGTTGCTAGATACACGGGAGATGGATGTGCCCACCATGTTGCATCTCACCATGTCCCTGAGCGGCGATGGACCTTCTCGCGTCTTGCAGTGGCCGTTCCGCAAAGTGCGACATTGCGAGACGGCGCTGCGGCAACGGCTATGCCGTGGAATGTGGTTCGGCCGCACACCTGCATGCGTGCATGCGTGCACCCAGGCTTGTGGCCGCTTGTCGCACGACCTACTTCTGCATGTAGAGCGCAATAGGCTGCACTGTAGCTGGGCATGTGCGCGCACTGTCAATCCGACAAGAGTATGCGCTGACTCCGGATTTGATGGGGCCCTTCATCGCATATGCACCATCGTCAACGGGTGGCGATACTGTAGATCAAGGCGTCCGCAGCCAGATCGAGTGCGACAATCGCATTGTGACAGCCTGCGGTCGTGGTAAGGGACAAGCTGCGTGCGTTTTTCCACCGAGGACGCGCCTGAGGCACACCATTCGAACGGGCTCAGAGCTCCGGCATATTGCAGTACGACAATGCCCCAAGACCGCAGCTCGACCTGGTACATAGGCCGCTAGATTCCAGCCCACAAACCCGAGATGAAAAACGTGGGTGTGCCGTACAGAGTGCTGCTGAGGTTGAGGTCGAGGTTGAGCCAGCCTTCTCCTGCCACGACTCCGCCCACTCCTTGGCGTCTCACCCCTCAATTAGTCGCAGCACTGAAGGGCCTGGTCAGGTCAGGCCACGCATGATCACGCGCGATGACCTCTGCGTATATGGCAAGTATTAGGCAGTGTAAAGTCATGCGCGAGGCACATACATTCGCTCGAAAGGCACGCTCTCGTGTGACATCAGCCTACCCTTCTATCTCATCCCAACATTCGGCAAACAAATGCCTCGACTCGCACTCAATCTTTGACGGTCACAACGAGGCCTCTCATCATCCTGGGTCCGCTGTGAAAGCTGCCTTGCAGTTAGCACTTCTTCTCTGCGACTTGTTCGTTCGCTCCGACGTATATCGAAGCGCACCTTCGTCGTCTTACGTCACCCGTATCCGGCCTGCGATAAGAGAGCGATCTCGCTGTGCCACACGATCGACCATGTCTTTGCAACACAAAGCCAACGCCATGGCGGACGAGGCGCCTCCCCACCGTACTCGGCTCATGCGACTGATCCTGCAGTCACGGTCCAGCAGGCGGCGAACAACCCCCCGAAAGCGGAAGAGCAAGACCCACAGCGAGATGGTAGATCCGCTGGGACTTGGGTCGGGAACCGGATGGTCGGGGACAAGCAAGGCCATGGAATCCTGAAGCGCTGGGGCTTGGCTCGGTCCTGCGACAAACCTGCGGCTCGGCAGACAGAGGCACTCGCAGCACGAAGAGCGAAAGGTGACGCTGCTGGGAAGACGAGACCGGTCGTAGCTCAAAAGCCGTACCCAAAGGCCGCTCAAACAGCGCACCGAAACACCGCTCAGAAGTGGGAAAAGAAGGGACCCCAGCCCATCGTGCCTCGCCAGAAACTCCGCCAATGGTACGGACACCATTACGACTACGCGCCGGGGACCCGCCAGTGGTACGGATCGCGGTATGATTACGAGTGACGGGCTGGCAGGTGGTAGGCGGCGGACAGTGGGCTGGGGGGCGCGTGTAGGCGGTGTCGCATCGACTTGTGAGCAGCGCCTTTCGTTGCGTCCTGGGTATCGTTTGCGGGCGGACAATAGGCACGGCTTGTGCGAGTCGTATGAGGCGAGCGTTCCAGGTAAAGCCTGTCAAGCACGATCTCGCTTCCTGCTCCCGGATTGGCTGAAGACCAGGAAGAAGTCTGTGTAGAAGGCGAAAGGTTCAATAACGGGGGGCGTCCGTAAGCACAATAAGCGGAGCCCGGTTCCGTTCCATCAGCTGCAGAGAGACCAGAGGTAAATTCTCTCCCACAAACAGACAAGTGTATGTCCGGAATAGATCATCTCGGCCAAAATCCACCAACAACCATTTCGTCTCATGACTCTCCCACACTCGTCTCGCCACTTCTCCAATTCCAACCCCCATCATCACAGCACACTCAACGCGGCCTGCACCCCCACACTCCCCGCATCCTCCCTCCTCACCACAAACCCCCTCAACTCCGCCCTCTCCACCCCGGCCAACCCACCTCCCCCAAACCCCCTGAGCCTCTCCCTCAGCGCCTCAGGACTGATGACAAACAACCCCGCAATCTCCGTCAGCACCTCCAGACTCGGGTCAAAAGATCCCGGTAATTCCCACCCTCGTAGAAGTTCGATGTACTTCGTTATATCCTTGCTGACCACCAACGCCCCAGTGAGTGAGACGGGGAAGGACTTGAAGTGCTGCAGTAACAGCGAGCGGAGCCCGATAGCTAACTCCAGACTAAAGGCCTCGAGGACACTGCTGGATCCCAGAAGAGACGCAGACGCGCGGGAGTGCACACGAGACAGGAAAGTGCAGAGAGCGGAGCAAGTGGGCGTTTGGAGGTGATCGAGCTGCAGATTCGCGTCGTCTCTTGGGCGGAAATCAGTTTTCCGTTGCTGGGATAACAGACGGCTGGACCAAGTGAGAGAGGCGTCGAGGGTGCGGTGGAGCATTAGGTCGATTTTCGCTTCCGCGCGGTCGGTGAAGTTCGTGGTGTATTTCTCCAGATCCCGCCGGATGGAGAGGTTACTAGCCGCGAGGGGTAAGAGGAGCATCCGAATCGTCGTGAGAGTGAGATGGAGCACGCTGATAGCTCCCCTCAAATCCGTGATATAATTCAGATCCGGCTCGGTGCTCTTGGCTCCCTCTGCGGTAGCGGCCGCGTCGCCCATGGCGTCTAGGGCCGTTTCGAGGTATATCTCGCCTACGTTCGCGACGAGCAGATGCAGTAGTTCACGGATCTCCTTCGGTGTTTCGTTGCCTCCGCCCGCGAGCTCGAGCCCGCGTCCTACGCCTTCGGCGAGCCACTTCAGCATGCGTTTGGTGAAAGGGAGACTGAGCTGGCCGTCTTCGTCTGTGACATCAATTTCTTTCAGCCCGCCCGCACCCGCGTGGTCTCGTTCGTGCAAGCCGGCAATACGCAGGAGCATCGCTTTCTGCCGCGCGGGGAGATCTGCAGTATCGAGGCGCTTGGTATACGCTTCTCGGGCATTACTGATGTACTCGTTCCCTCTTGCCGCCAACTGGCCCAGATAACTACTCGGCTGCATTTTCCGTCTTCTTGAATGATAGATCTGGTATTTGAACAGCAGGCCCTCGAACAACTCACTCAAGTTCCTCTTCTCACGCTCGATATACGAGGAGCCAGTAAAGTACGGCACGAACAGCTCGTCCAGCTGCTGATCCAGCACTGCGGCCGTGACGCTAGAAGCCGGCTCCGGGTGCTCAGTCAGACCATGCGCTTTTAGATCCTCGACTAGAGCGGCGATATAGGAGCGTGACGCCTGGAGGCTACGGAGGAAAGCAAGAGAGGAGATCGTGTCGGCTTTGTTGAGCACCATTTCCAGTTTCTGTTGGATAGATTGCTGGAAGACACGTTGGAGGAAGCGGGCGAGCACTTCTTCGTGGAAGGGAAAGGCGCGCTTGATGATGAAGCTTTCTTCTTGACACACGACCTTCACTTCGTCGATCAGACTTTGTAAGCTTGGCTCCACGCCTGGAGGCTCCGTGTCGGGGTCTGCGAGGCGGTCCCATGTCTCGGTGTCGGTGGCCAGGTCCTCGGTAACGAGTTGTGCGCGATCAATAAAGAATTGATGTTGATTGACGAAGAGGGAGATCACCGAGGAGCCGTCGCTGAAATCTCGTAACGCAACGGCGCACTCGCGCATGCCGTCAAAGTTCTGTCGTCGATAGAAGTCGTCGAAGGACTTGAGGAGGTCTTTCTCCAACATTTCTAGGAACTTCTCGATAATCTCACGTGGCTGATGCGCGCCTCGGGCTTTATCCCGGAAGCTGCCATTCGGAGAGTCTGCGTCGTCGTGATTCCCATTGACACCGTTCGCGAAGTGCACACCATTGGTCTGCGGCGTGCCGTTCGTCACGGGATCCAGTCTTTGCGAGATACTGAGTAGCTGTCGCGCGATATGTGCGCATCGGACCTTTCCCTCGCCGCCGCCCATGCGCCGCACATCATCCAACGCAGACAGATCTCCCCGCTCGCTCACTTCCAGCCAACACTGCAGTATGAATTTGGCGTCCTGCGCCCGTTGCCGCTGCCTGTCCAGCTCCTCCAACCGCTCCCCAATCTGCATAGCGGCAATCCCACCCGTGTCTCCGTCCCCATCGAGGGTTCTTTCTAGTGTGTGGAAGCCTTCGATAGCCCGCTCCAGCTCTTGCTCGCGGGACTTGATATTACTATTATGCTGCGTCTCCGCCCTCCGCACACTGCTGCTGAGCTCATTCTCACGGCTCTCCAGGTCCTCCGATAGCGTCCGCAGACGGGCGAGTGTGTGCTCAAACGTTCTAATCAGCGGTTTGGGGTCGAACGCCTGGCGAGTGGATGCCGTTCCCGACCTCCGCGCGGGTATGGAGACATCTGTGAGTGTCTCGATGAAGTCCTTCACGATGAAGTCTTGGCTGGAGAAGGTGTCGAGGGTGTAGGCGGGACCTCGGCCGCCGGTGAAGGTGGTCGCTTTGCTGCTGGAACCGTGAGAGAGGATAGACGCCGTCTCTGGACTACGGACGCCAGCCATCGCTGTCAAGCCAGAGCCATTGAATGGTTAAGAGGAGGTTAGAGCCCAAGGTGCTGGAGCACTCAGTCGCATAGTGTAGAGGCCTGAGGCAGACCTTCACGGACTACATGTACACTTCGACAATGAGGCTTCTACTTTACACGCAATGATGTACTCAACAGCAGTGATGGAAGTGATATGCCATTGTCTTGGCTCATGCTTGTCGGTATGCCTCTCTTGGGAATGTGGTGCAAGACGCACTCTCAACTGCCACCGGGCGGTTGACATCGGCAGGTCTCCTTCGAAACATGACCTTACCGCCCCGGAGCTTTCCACGGCGAACTCGGTCTAGGTGTTATGTACCTTTCCTTCAGTTTTTGCCACCTGTCACGCTCGACATCTCTTCGTGCGTTGGCTGCATCCGCATGGAACCCCAAATCTGCCGGCCGTTGTGCAGACTCCTCTCGTGCACACTCGACTTCAGCCCAGCGGGAAAAAGAAGATCTATAGCATCAAACATGACCACTAGTCGCACCGGCTACCCTAGGGATCGATGCGGCGGGTCCTCACGCTCGCATAAGCGCTCTGTACGGACCATACACCTCGAGAAATTCTCACGCACTAGAGGGAAGCCAGTAAGCTGGTATTCTCGCCAGGACCGTTACTACAAGACCCAACTGCGGGTGTGGACCATGGATATGCCTGCGTTAGTCGGGAGATACGGGAAATTTGTCGGCGACCTGCGCTTCCGCAGATGCCAAAGCTATGGAGCCTTATGGTGAGATGACCTGCCTAAAGTTCTGCGCCTTGTGGGTCAAACGACTGGAACGTGACTGCTCTAGCTGCGGATTGTAATTGGGAGTGGCCGGTGGCCTATAGATCGCACGGGTGCTTTTGGGGCCGCAGTCAACGTCGCAGAGGGTGCAGAACCTGTCAACTGGATCGTCTATCAGGACAGCGTGAGCAAGCCTCCCCGCTAGATGCGCACCGGAACCGATTTGCCATCAACACCCCATCTCCGGTAAACCCATGATTCTCAACGCCTGACTAAGTAACGACCAGAGCAAAAGAGCGTGCGCTGTCTCCAAGGGGCCCGCATCCTGCGCGTACCGCGCAATACCGTTCACAGTTTTGCGATGGTCAGCTAAGAATCGCTTCTTCCCGGCTCGGACGTGATGAGAGCAAGCAGTGCAAAAACACGATCTCAACGACCCGAGCGTACCCAATCTTCGAACCATCCCACAACGCTGTGCATGCCCTGCCGCTGCCATCTCTCCTTGGGCGACGGGGGAGCAAGTCTCAGTAGCTTGCGTCGCTCAATGGGTCGAGAGCAGCTGGCTGCTTTGCTGTCATCCTCGTTGCTTTTACATTCTACCTCACCTTGGCGGAGATCTGTGAGCATGAAGCACGCAACCAATCTACTGACGGTACGCAAACCTTACAAGTGAGCCGGGTGGACAATGTAACTCGCCATTCCCCTGCGTGCATGCATGCTGAGGTCTACTGTTTTCTATAAGTCCACCATAGACAAAATGTCGTTGGTAAAATCGTGAGACACGCATTATCGGACTGTTATATAAGTATAGTTCTGTACTTGAGGCAGCGTACAACGATATACTTGTACTCGTCTAAGGTCTGTGAGGTGATGCATCTTGGCTTGTTTGCCCCGCTTTTATCTGGACTAGCGCCCAGCCTCTTCTCTTCCACCTACCGTCGGCCGTAATGGCCACTGCGCCAAAACTACATTACTATAGGGAGCATAGTTACATAACCACATACTGCGCAGCAAAAGATTAAGGCTGTCGCCGTTCTAACGCATAATCTATACGCGGTTCTATTATTATAGGCGTATCTTCTAGCATGTCTATAGCTTATCTCTATAAAAGCTAATTAGTCTAGTAGAAAAGATGTATTTATAGACTAAAACTTTGTAAGTAGTTTAAGATCTATTATATCTATAGTAGCTATATAACTATTGCTTAAATATTTTTTATTGTTAATAACTTAAAGGAATGAGTATATTAAGATATGCATTATTAATTAAATAGTTTTATATTTACCCGTTTATTATGAAAGATATAAGGGTAATTATATCTTATGCATTATATATATTAGTAGAACTATCGTTTTTATATTATGCTAGCGGTGTCAATATAAAGGACAATAATAAGTTAAAGTAGTTTAATGTTGTATAGTAAGTGAACATGTGATTAGTAGTTCTGGCGCAGCGGCCATTGCGGCCAACCGTCTTCCACCTTCTTCACGATCGACGACCTTGACATCAACATTATTGAAACATTGCTCGCCGCATCAGCCCATTGTTTCAATAATCCATAGCACGTACTTGTGAAAATACAAATGCCGAGTGGCAAGATGCTGGACGTCGCATGAACATACTGTACACTCGCCGCCAACGCACTACAAACGAGCAGTCGCCGACACATCTAAACGTACCGACACGCACAATGACCTCGCACGACGGACCTCACGCGGCTACCAGGCATGTGAAGGACCGACGGCCAGCGTACAATACCGAAGCCGCGACCGCAACTACAGCACCGGAGCGACGCTCATCCGCACTGGAAGGGCGCCAACAGACGTCGCCGCGGTCACAAGGGCTATCAAAAGCAAATGCCGCAGCACAAATCGACAGTACTCACAGGGACGTCAGCCGCAGGTTCGACATACACGACGAGCGTCTGGTCAGTCTGGAAGAAACGGTAGAGCTTCTTCGGGCGACAGAAGCGAGGGTGGAGAAACGCCTGAAGCCTTACGACGAGTACCAAACGCAGGCTCTCGATGCTGTCAAGCAGCTGCAGGAGGTGCAGAGTCGCTTGCAGCGCCCAACCCCAGAGAAGGCAAGTCCCGAGAAACCGTCGAGTACAGTGTCGGCTCTATCAACATCGGTCAATGAGCACGAGGCTTCTATCCGGCAGTACAGCAGCCGACTGCTTCAGCTCGAGGACGATATGGAACTTGCCAAAGCTCAATCGATGTCGACCCAAGATCTAGCTCTGGCACTCATCTCGCGGATACAGCGTGGCGACATACTAAAGGAGTCCACTGCAGTAGCTCTACGTCTCGCTATCGGAAGCGAGGATGCGACCAGCTCTGCTCGGAACCCGAGCATACCAAGACAACAAGAAACGCCGGTGACAGACGATGCCGAGCCACTCCAGCCTCCCATCGAGCGATCAATCGAGACACCAATCCACCTCCCCCGCCCATCAATAAAGCGAAAACGTATGGAACCTCCACCAACCGCTCCCCCAACAGTCCAAAGAGTCCGCTTCGAATCAGCAGATCTCGGAACACCCGAAGTACAAGGCGCCCTAGACAGCTTCCTGTCCGGCAATCTGCGAGGAGACGATCGGGAACCCGAAGAAGAGAGCCCGGTCGTCGCGCCCGCAGTGGAAGGGGACGCAGTACACAGGGAGGCAGTGTCTACTCCACCGGAGGCCCGCCGCGCGAGTCGGCGTGCGAGGACTTCTACTACACAGCCCGGATTCACGCACTGGCGGGAAGCCAACAAGATTGTCAAGGGCCTGCGGTCGAGTGGGCCTTCGCCGAAGAAGGGGGGGGCTTAGAACGCTAGGAGGGTGACTGGATAGACGTGCAGAGGTACGGAGAAGGAGTCAGGCTCGCTGGTTGTCTCTGCGTGAGCTTACCATTGCGCAAGAATTGGTGTTTGAGCATTGACCCCGGACTCGTTAAGAAGCGCAAGCCTTGTGGACGCTTCGTTCGCTTTCCCGTGGGGGATAACAGCGCCGCACGTGCTCTTATAGAGAGATCTGGCATGGTCGAGCCGGATTGCTCTTCCATTCGCTGGGCATGTCATCGTCCATTGCACGGCCTGTACACGGTCACGGCAGCCCTATATAGGTATCGTCAACGGATTCATCACGCTCGCGCCCCCATCCACCACCATATTATGCCCCGTAATGTAGCTCGAGAATGAACTCGCGAAGAACCCCACCGTCCTCGCGACCTCCACCGGCATCCCCGCCCGCTCCAGCCCCACAATCTCCCGCCTCCCCTCCTCCGACTGCAGGCTCGAGGGCGGGAACTGCGCGCTCAGCCCCCGCATGTCGAAGCCCTTGAGGTCGACGCCGATGTCGATCTGGCCCGGGGAGATGCAGTTGATGCGCACGCCGGTGCCCTTGAGGGTCGCGACGCCGGCTTTGACGACGCCGAGGGCGGCGTGGGAGGTCATGGTGTAGCCGGCGCCCCAGCAGCCGCCGTAGGTGCTCGCGACGCTGGAAAGTACATCAGCGAGCAATCCATCCATGTGTTTACAGAGGTTTGGCAGGAGTGTATCTCACCTGGAGACAACTACGATGCTGCCGTATGCGTGGTCCTTCGGCGCGGCGTTCGGGTAGCTGCCCTTGGGTGTCGTCTTCGCCATGGCAGGCGGGGCGTACTTCAGGGCGAAAAAGGGCGCCATGCTATTCGCTTCGAACAGCTTGTACAGATCCGCCGGCGTAGTCTCCGTGATCGACGACGGCCCCAGAAGTCCAGAGGAAGTCACATAGACATCCAACCTGCAAAAACACCACCGTCGTCAGCCAGACACCATCCCCAATCCCAACGTCACAATGTTTCTCTCCACCTACCGTCCCCAAGCATTAAGCACATCATCAATCAACCCCAACGTATCCTCCTCATTCGCGAGCTTGAAGGGATACCCAATCACCTTCGTGCTCGGCCACTGCTTATTCACCTCCTCCGCCAACCCGGCGTAGTCGTCCGAGGGGGACGAGGAGCAGGCGTAGATGCACGCGGCGCCGTGGGCGGCGAGCTCGGAAACGATGGCTTTGCCCACGGGCTGCGTGGCGCCGGTGACTACGCAGACGAAGCCGTACTGTTATACCAAATGGTCAGTTCGGAGGTACGCTCCTGTGTGGCATTGTGGGTGTGATTGCGTACGAGTTTCCCGTCGTGTCTGTAGGGCGAGAAGTGCTCGCTCTCGGACTCCTGCTGCTGTTGGCCGTTCATGGTGGGCGTCGTCTGGGTACACTACCGTGGGACGAGCTCGACAGCAGAGCCTCCAACAAGTGAAGACAGTCCATCGTCAGAGTCTCGAACAACGAGTTGCGGCTCAAGGACGTTGACCCATCGCTTTATCAACACCTCGAAGTCATTGGCTTACCACCTACTCCACGGAGATAGTCGGCCTTGACTGATAAGGCTGCGCAGTGTTCATACTGGTGTATAATTTATCACGTCCAATATAGGCAGTCACGACAACCCTTCCATCTTCATCTTCGCCACGACCGGCGCGCAGGATGTCTTCAACAATAACAGCCTATGTGATTGAACTCCAGTACCGACTTGGTACTCCACACACACGACGACGATCCATCCCA
>NAJQ01000007.1:11262-31861 GCA_005059865.1 Friedmanniomyces simplex
CGGCCACTGCTTATTCACCTCCTCCGCCAACCCGGCGTAGTCGTCCGAGGGGGACGAGGAGCAGGCGTAGATGCACGCGGCGCCGTGGGCGGCGAGCTCGGAGACGATGGCCTTGCCCACGGGCTGCGTGGCGCCGGTGACTACGCAGACGAAGCCGTACTGTTATACCAAATGGTCAGTTCGGAGGTACGCTCCTGTGTGGCATTGTGGGTGTGATTGCGTACGAGTTTCCCGTCGTGTCTGTAGGGCGAGAAGTGCTCGCTCTCGGACTCCTGCTGCTGGTGGCCGTTCATGGTGGCAGTCGTTGGGGAACAGTACATGTACCGTGGGACGAGCTCGACAGCAGAGCCTCCAACAAGTGAAGACAGTCCATCGTCAGAGTCTCGAACAACGACTTGCGGCTCAAGGACGTTGACCCATCGCTTTATCAAGTCCTCGAAGTCATTGGCTCCTACAGATTCCACGGAGATAGACGGCCTTGACTGATAAGGCTGCGTAATTCTCGTACTGACGGTAAAGTTCATCACGTCCGGTATAGGCAATCACGACAACGGCTTCGATCTTCATCTTCATCTTCATCTTCATCTTCATCTTCATCTTCACCACGACCGACCTACGCAATATCTTCAACAATAACAGCCTATGTAATGACTTACGGCACCGATCTGGTACTAAAACCCCGACGACGATCCATCCCAGTGCTGGCACAGTCGCCACGACGGCGGTACTCGCTCGCCGCCGACCTTGTCCTACTGTCCGCCTGGCACTCACGCCTTATCAGCCTCTGCTTCATTCACTCTCACGTGCGCCCCCCATCATACCCCCCTTCGCACGGCGCAATACCCGAGCCCGCCGCCCCGCGTGCCTCGAACTCTTGCAGCGTGAACATCGCTCCTCCACTCTGGGCGGCTATATCACTCGTCAGCACCACATCTAGCTCCACTTCAGGGATGTCAATACCAACTCACCAGCTGCCGTCTTGGCCGCCATATAAGCCCCCAATCCGCGCCTCCTGCCCCTCCATCCTCTCCGCCCACTCCCGACGAGGGATCCAAGCCGGATCATTACCAGGAAAATAACGGACCTCCCCGCCGCCCTCCGCCCCCTCTTGCTCCCTCATAAAGTTTCCCTAAAACGCCCCCGTGTCCTCCAGAAACCCTCGCCAGTTCAAGTCCGCCAGCGGTAAAGGCGCCGGGCCAACAGCTGATACCTCTCCAGCATCATGCCCGCGGCAATAACGTGAAAAATCCCGGAAACCGCAACCCTTCGACCCTCCCCCCCCCACCAGTTGCTGGTCGCAGCGTGGGCCCGCTTCGGTCGCGGAGCGCGAGAGTGGGCGCAATCCATCGCGAACGTCACGAACGGTAATCAGCGGCTGCGCAAACGTACATATCCAGCATTTTCGCGCGCGGAGCGCCAGCAGTTTGCCCCGTGGTGCTCTGGAAATGCTCTTGAATCCGACGAAAGGGGGGGGGGGGCGCTCAGGATGTCTCGCCCGCGGCTCTTCGAGACTGCTGAAGCGGGAGATCGCGCAGCCGAGCCATGGGTCGTGGAGGTCGAAAGGGGCCGACGTAGCCGAGTGACCGGAGGTGGTGCGGGTTCTTTGAGATGCGGAAGAGTCTCTGCTGCAGCGGTGGGGAAGCCACGACAGTATTGCATCCTCACCCAGCTCGGGGATAGCGAAGGCTCTTGGCAGCGGCTTTTACCTGTATCGGGACCTGCTGGCTCGGCGACGAGGGCGGTGGGAGGTAAGAAGCGCTGGCCGAAATCCTCTAGGCGCTTCGGTGTCCACGAGCAGCGCTTTCAGCCTCGCGATCTCCTCGGGTTTTGAAGCGTAAGCTGGAAATCCATTGTTGGCCATGCGATCGTTGTCTTTGAGTCGTTCCTGGTGGGCTGGCACTTTGTCTAGGGCCTGTCGGAGTTCGTTTGCATGGTCGCAGTGGCGGGTTGTGTTGGTTCTGGTATCTACATGTATATTCGCCATATTTGCCATGATCCAGCGCGTTATGGTGTGAGGCAGTGCGGTGTGTTGTGAGGCAGCGGGTATTTGGTGAGAACACGGCAGCCGTGTAGGTTGGAAGCCTTTGTGAGAACAGTCGTAAGGGTTGATAACAAGATTTCGAGGTTGGTAGGGAACGTCAGTGGTGGTGGAGCCATGCAAAGATATAGTCCGAGTCTCAGCTTTCAAGCCTTGACTGCTCTAAGCGAGGGAGAGAAAGCGTCAATGCATAGTCCGCCCAGCGAGACCCGTCATTGACTGTTCGTTGGCCGCCAGTGAACGCAGTTCCGAAGCAGAAATCAACAATCCCTTTTTGATTTTCCGTACCGTACCGTCGTCACGATAATCATGCGCTTTTCACAGCGCCGAATGCTCTTAAGCGCCACATACCCTCCTCAACCGCCCTCCTCAGCCTTCCCGCGGCCCCACCACCGACCATCCTAAACCCCGCCCCCACGCCCGTCTTCTCAAACCCCAACATCCCCTCCGCCACCCCCTCACCCCCTCTAACCCCATTATTCGCCACCACCACCCCGCCTCCCCCGCCAACCCCCACACTCACCGCCATCATCCTCACCCACTCCTTCATCAACCCCGGATTCCCCGCCAGCGTCCGGTTCCCCATCGCATACGCCACAATGCCCGTCACATGCGGCGTCGCCATCGACGTCCCGGACAGCGAATTCACCATATCCCTGCCCCCAATCCAGGCACTTATCACGTCCTCCCCCGGAGCGTAGACGTCGACGCAATCCCCGTAATTGGAGAACGAGGAGCGGTGCGCGGCGTCCATGCCCACGGACCCGACGGTGATAGCGGGACCGCGGAGACCGCCGGAGGAAGCGGGGGAGGAGCGGCAGGCGTCCTGGCCGTCGTTGCCGGCTGCGACGACGGTGTGGATGCCGGCGGAGATGGCGGCGGCGATGGCGGCGTTGATGGCTTGGACCGGGGAGCTGGAGGCGAGGGACATAGAGATGACGGAGCCAAGGAAAGGTGGGGTGGAGCTGGAGTTGGACTTGCGGGCGTCGTGGGTTTGGATGATGTAGTCGATGCCCGCGATGACGTTGGAGCTCCAGCCGCCTCCGTTTGAGTCGAGGGCTTTGACGCCGAAGAGGTTGGCGTTTGAGGCTACTCCTAGAACGTCGCCGGCGGCTGTTCCGGAGACGTGCGTGCCGTGGCCGTCATTGTCAGTCATGTCGTTGTTGTACGACCAGGCCATCTTCGCACGGCCGCCGAAGGCGTTGTGTTCGGTGTAGATGCCTGTGTCTACGACGTAGATGTCTGCACCCTGCCCTAGGTCACTGTTGGCGTAGGAGTAAGTGTAGTCCATGGCTTTCGCGCTGCCGCTGACTGTCACAGCGGTGGAGATGCGTTGGAGACCCCACGGTGCGTTGAGCCTCGTATCGTATCCCAGAGAGCTTTGCCGCTTTGATAGCGTTGCTCTGCCTACTGATGTAGCCTCTTCGACTACTGAAATGTCCGACATATTGGCCAGTAGGTCCAAGCACCGCGACTTCATCGACGCAGCGAATCCTCGGAAAGCGCTGTTGTTGTAGATGAGCCTGACATCCGGATGACCCTCATGGAGAGTGAGTCGGTCGAGCACCTCTGCAACATGTGGTGGCGTTGGGTGGTCGCGATCGATGATGACAATGTGCTCAGCTCCTCCGGACTGGTGGGACTGTACAGGCGCGGCGAAGGCTTTGCCATAGAACAGGACACATGCGAGGTAAAGTACTCTCATGGCGTCCTTCGTGCGTCCAGCCTGCTGTACGCGCTCCTTGGTTGTGCCGGTATCGGCGATCTTTCTGTATTAGATCACGAACGGAATGCCTGTGCCAGCACGAGGCTTGTAAAAGAACGTAAGACGAGGTGAGAGACCTAGCAGGAGAGGTGTTGCGGAAAGAAAAAGAAAGACACAGTAGTGAAGAAGGGGAAGATGGCGGACGACACGTGAGGTAGCGACAGCATGCGACACCTTCGCATACTACACTGAGACGTGCTAGTACAGCCCAGAAGGCCAGAGAGCAACCACGCCTTCCTCCATGCATCAGCTGGCGGGAGCTGCATGGCTGTCAACCTTTAGCATGCGTCTCCTAGGCGTAGCGTCAGGGTGGTCCTGCGCTCGCCCAAGGTTCGCGTGTAGCTGGGCACGTCGCATACAGCTGATCGCGAGAGGGTGCTGTCGAGGGCCGTTGGCTACAGGTGTCGGCGTCGTGGTGTTTGTCAAGCGCCTGCAGACCGTTTCATCCACTCGAAGCGCGGTGAAACGTGTCTGTTGAAACCGAGGGGGTGCTCGCCGTACTTCAACCCCCCCAGCCCAGCGCGGGGTCCTGTGGTTCGTACGTGGGCGCCGCATCCCCCTCCGCCGCCTTCTGACGAGCAAGATCGCGGGAGAGTTTGCGGCGTCCGTGGCAAAAGCGTCTGGACTTCAGATTTGCTCAAGAAATGTCGTCCAGTGTGATGCCAAGCAAACCCGACGCGTTGCTCCAGCCACCCGCCAACTTTAACCGACGGGACCGCCCACAAACGCCGACTCGCCGACTCGCCGACTGGCCGACTGCCCGCCCTCGTCCTCTCGCCCGGATGCTCTGAGGCTCTGAGGCTCTAAGGCTCCACCATCGTCACTTTGTGTTTGTTCCAGCTCCCCATCCAGACGGGCCTCGTGACCGCGATGACTAGCACCGCCTGAGGACAGGTTAGCTTGCGTACCACCAGCTAAGTACTTGTACAAGTAGCAGACACTCTCCTCCTTCCCTTCTGGTCCTTCCCATCGTCATGTTCACAGCAAAGAGGCAGCAACCAAAGAGCAAGCGCGTGTGACAGGATCGACGTTCTAGCTATTCGTCTCCATTGACCCGCCGGCTACTGGGATAAGCACTACCGGCAGTGTTTACACCTCAAATACCACACCCAACTCCTGGACTACTTACCCAGACAGCCGCACACACTCACAGTCTTTACTGTCCAACAACAATGCACCTCCCACCGCCCCCGGACGCCCGCGAGCTGCTGCCACCGCTGCTAGCATGCATACCTACCGCCTTCTTGTCGCCGCAACCACCACCCGCACTCATGCCTACATTATCCCCTATTCTCCGGCAGAGGGTGGCTTTCATGTCCACCAACAACGAGCGGACGGAACACGGCTGGCTGCCCTTACTACAATGGGATCCCGCGCGCGCAGCCAAGCTACCGGATGTTGTCGAACGCATACAGCTCGAACCGCATCCCGTGTCCGGCGAGCTGGAGCTTGACGATGTCAGGCCGGCGAAGTACAGACGGCTGGACGACGAGACGCTGCACGCGCAGCTGGAGGTGGAGCAGTTCGAGCTGCTGCCTGTGTTCGTGTGGTGCGAGAATGATGAGCACGGGCAGACGGGACCGGGGTGGAAGCTGGCGGAGTTGAGGACGCTGGAGGATAGTGACGACGGCGCGGAGTGGTTCGACACCATCCTCGGAGCCAACGATGCGACCCACACGCACTCAATCGCCGTGCCACAAAACGGCAACCACACGAACGGACACCACGCCTACGCCATGCCCGCCGATGAGGACGAGGAGGTAGAGGACGACGGAAGCTACTGGGCAGCCTACGACCGCACCCCCGGCGCCCGCACACCAGCAGCCAAGCGCTCTCCAGCACCACCAAACAACCACACAAGCAATAACCGGCAGAGAACCCAGTCAGAACTAGAGTACTTCGACCGCTACGGCGACGTGCAACCCGCCATGGACGGCCACGACCCAGACGAGGAAATGCCGGATAACATCAGGGGCGAAAGCACCTTAAACGGTCAAGCCCTCAACAGCCACTCCCAACAACCGCAACGCTCGCTCCACCCCCTCGACACCGACCCCAAGACCAACCAACCACACGACTCCGCCATAGCCACCGCGCTAACACAATCCCTCTCCGGCGCCGACGCCCTCTCCATGCCCCGCCCCATCTCCCCCGCCTCCTCAACCCACAGCAGCGTAGACCTGCTCGAAGAGAAAGCAGCAGCGATGAGCAACGCCGAAACCTCCAATGGAAAGACCCCCTCTGATCGAGACCGCGGGCGAGATGCCGGTGACGACCGGGCGCAGTTGGGGATTAAACAGCATATTAGCACCGATATCAAGAGTCTCTTCCGTTTGGCGCGGAGCGTGGGCATGGAGCGGCGGGAGTTTGAGGAAGTGGTTAGGAGGGAATTGGGGGTGTTGGGGATGTTTGAGAGGGATGATTAGGATGGGATGGGATGGGATGGGATTGGTTTGTTTGTTTGTTTGGCTAAGGACTGGATCACTGCCCTACCCTGGCTTGCCCTGCCTTTGGCTTGCTTTGGCTTGCCTACATCATTTACATGTACATACATACCACACGAAAAGAACTCTTGGATCCCCACCCTCTCGCGTCTCGCCGCGGTGCTGCAGATAAAGGTTACAAAGGTAGCAAGCGTTTGTCGATATCTGCGTTGCACCGATGCCAGCACTAAACTGCATGCCGGTCCGAACCAACGACTCCCCCCCCCCTTTTCCGCTGTCACACCAGACAGAGATCCTCCCACGACCACCCCGCCTCATCCCCCTCCCCCTTCATCATCCCCTGAATATACATCTCCCCCACCAACTCCCACCGCCCCACCCCCTTCCCCGTGCCTATGCCCATAGTCCTCCTCCGCACCGCCATCGGCGTCCCCGTCGCCGTCCCTGCCCCCACCCCCTCAAACCCCACCACCCGATCCCCCGGCCGCAGAAAAAACGGCCCGAGTCCCATGAACCCCTGCTCGGTGATGAAGAACGTCCGTTTCCGGCAGGAAATCAGCATGCGGTCGCGGAACTGGAAAAGGTCGCGTTGTGCGTCGGGCTGCGGGTCCTGCGGCCCGCTGCTGCTGCTGCTGCTGGGTTGTTGCCAGTGCCGGTGGCGGAGACAGTGCTGGAGATAGCGGGTGTACGTGCGGGTGTAGCTGTCGCTCGCTAGGCGGGGCAGGGGGCACTCGAAGGTCAGGAGGCGGGCGAAGGCGTCGTCTATGGTGTCGATGTTGATGTTGATGTCGAGGTCGCGGTCGAGATCGAGGTCGAGGGGGATGGTCCTGCCATTCGTGGACTCGGCGAGGTACTCGTGGGCGAGCCGGCGCCAGGGCTCGAGAAAGAGGAAAGCGATGCCGCGGTCCGTGTACCGCAGTAGAGGCAAATGCCGGCCGATAGCCACGACGCGGTCGGCGAAGTGCGCGGAGACGGTGAGGCGGGCGCCGTCGGGGGAGAGCGTCGGGAGTCTCGCGGGCCGGCGCGGAGGGGGGCGGCCCTCGTGCGCGCGGAGGTGGGAGATTTGGGGCGCTAGAGGGCTGGCGCGGGGCCAGGTCGACCAGTCCGGCACCCAGGTGGGGAGATGGCGAAACTGGGAGAAGCTGGGATCGCTGGCCAGGTTTAGCAGCTTCATCTCCCCCTTCAGCAGGTACGTCAGCGCCACTTGGGTGTACAGGGATTGAGCATCGCGGGTATAGTCGATCAAGTGCTTCACCGTCTGCTGATCGCTGGCCAATCCCACCAGGCCGAAGACTTTATCGACGTCCTTGGAGGACGACGTCCATTGCGTGTTCTGGAGTAGCTCAACAAGCGGCCAGGCCGACGGAGCCGCGATCACCGAGGCGCAAAAGTGGGCCATGTAGTGAGAGGCCGCCAGGTTTATGTTGTACCGTATGTCCACCCTCGCTGCGCATATGCACAGGATGATGTGCAGGAGTCTTGACCACTCGATACTGTGCGAGCCTTGTTGTATCCAGGTGCGGGTATTGACGGATGCTTCTTGCAATACCCACGTCCGCGAGAACCACGAGTTGCTCAACATGGCTTCCAAAGCACGCCATCGCTTGTCGTTGTGCCGTGGGAGCCCG
The DNA here is from genome assembly GCA_005059865.1 of Friedmanniomyces simplex. Lineage (NCBI taxonomy): Eukaryota > Fungi > Ascomycota > Dothideomycetes > Mycosphaerellales > Teratosphaeriaceae > Friedmanniomyces > Friedmanniomyces simplex. Next base: position 19,138 of record NAJQ01000007.1, read on the forward strand.
GACGCCGATAAGGTCTCGTATTTTACCAAGATCGGATAGCTATCGAAAGACCGAGGGACGACATCATATAGTGCCTCGAGCAGATCGAAGACGTCTGCGGTGGTCTCATCCTCTTCCCCCAGCCAGATAACTACACGCCCGGCGTCGCGATATACCGAGTCCATGCGTCGAACCTGCTCGCTTTGTTCACCCTCGTCGCTTTGATTGATACACAATGCATCGATCCAGAGTCGTCTTTTGTCCGTAGGCGATCGCAATCGTCGGAGCAGAGTCGCTAAGTTGTATTTTACGTCCAGGCGGTCATCGTTGCAGTCTACCACGATCTTCGTGTCGTCAGAGCCCCAAGTGTATGAGATAGCCTCGTAAGATGCACCTTCGCCGTCAGCATGAGTCAGTAACTCGCCTCGTATCGGGTCGTCCCATGAGCCTGGGAAGAGATCGAAACATCGAGTATGATTGCTCGTGGGCAGCGGCGAATAGCTGTATTGACGATTGCTATGTAAGCAGTCAGTGCCCAAGAGTACTTGAATGCTAGGTTTGCGGTTGTACGGGACCTCGACGCAGAGACCGGCGGTGCCTGCTTCGACGGGTCATCTTCTTGTGAATGGTCGTGGGAGATGTAGTGTTGCTGCTCAACGAGTCGGGTGCGGTATGTAGACCTTTGTTACAGGTCAGCGGTCGTCCACGCGTAAGGGAGAAGGCTGACTCGCTTCCTCCTGATGAGTTGCTCTTTGGCCCAGCAGATGGATCTTCGAGAAAGTCCTGACGAGGGGATCAGTCGATTCAAGTAACAGGTCGTCGCGAAGACACAGGACCAGCGGCGTTGTGGTAGATCATGAAAGCTCTCGGATTTGCGTCCAGAATCCAGACTCTCTCCAGGTTGGTTCCCAGCTTTCGCAGCTTTGTCGGGCAAATCAAATGAGCTAGAATCATGATCCATAAGAGAGTAGACAACAATGTTCACCTACACAGAAGCTAGCAAGGTCAATTTGCGGGAACGCCTGGAGGTCTACGGCAGGGTATATGGCTCGTAAGCGCCATGCCAGGATGCGATGCGGCACAGCAGGTCGGGCTGAGGGCCGAAGCGAGTGGAAGGAGACAGCAAAACAGGCTGTACCGTGTAACAGCCTCACGGCCACTTTGCACGAGCATGAAAGCCACACATTCGTCATCTGCTCGAGACTCCTGAAAGGCACGGGATGCAAGGCGCGAATAATCGCAGATCGCTCTAAGCGCCGGGCTTGTAACTTGCAGCTGCACCGGGTGGCGTCTTGAGATTCCTCCCGATGATGGTCTCCATTCGGTCCTGCGTCTTTGAATGATATGTTCTCGCATCACGTCGTTCCAATGGTGCGAGCCTGGATGAATACGTAGAGAGTAGGAAGCGGCATGGCTACCCAGCTCCGGCAGTCTCGAAGCACTGGTAGCAGACCGAGTTCGACCGAACAGTAGTAGTACAGCGCTGCATTTCTGCCATATCCCGGCTTCATAGGATGCTCATAGTCCGGTATGGATTGGTCGTGTTGAGGCAGCCAGTAGTCCACCGCGCTTGCGTGTGTGGGCACACGGCGCATGCTGTCGTACTCCCCACGCTCTGCCAAGACATAGGAGCTGGTGGCCTGGGCACCGACTCTCACGACATCCAGACTGACACCATGGGATATCTGCTCTCCCACTGGCCCCGAAAGCCGCCGCTGAGGCTGTGTTCGAATCGTCGGGTTGCGTAGCGCGGCTCAGCGAGTGTAATCGTCCGCAGGCCGGCGAAGTCGACTGGCTCTGTTCACTCCATATGTCTGAATCGCCACAGCATATGTGCGCCGTTCCGACCAGTCCCTCATCTTCCTCCTCGCCGCTGATGTCGCTTACCACGACCCCTGTTGGGTCAAGTCACCTCATTCTCCGAAAAGCAATATGAGCGCACGGCAAAACCACGTGACGTAGCAGCTGCGCCACCACCACCGCCACGATCCCTCTCGGCCCTCTCGTACGTTCGACTTCAACCGGCGATCTCCCATCGCTCAAACCCCGATCGAACGAGCGCAACACATCCAACAAGCACCGGATCATCACCACCCCTTTCATCCACAGAGACTGCACCCGTACGTCCACCAACCAACTGCGCGCACCCGCCCGCGCATCGCGAAACTCACAAAAGCCGCAAAACAGAAACACCCCCCAACCAACAGCGACCATGTCGAACAACCAGTACTACCAGCAAGGAGGAAACGACGGCGGCGGCTACCCCCCGCAACAGCCACAACCTTCATAGTAAGCGCCCGCCCCCCAACCCCCCACCCTACCCTACCGCACCATACCGCGACTAACCACCCACCCCCCCTCACTCCAGCGGCGGCGGCGGCTACCCCCCTCAACAAGGCGGCTACTACCAGCAACAGCAGCCCATGTACGCGCCCCAGCAGCAGCAGCCCATGTACGGCGGTCCGCCGATGCAGCAACAGCCCCCTCCCCGACGACAGGGCGGCGGCGGAGGCGGAGGCAAAACGTGCCTGGAGGCGTGTCTGGCGGCGCTGTGCTGCTGCTTCGTGTGCGAGGAGGGCGGGGAGTGCTGCGCGGACTGCTGCGAGTGTGCTGAGGGGTGCTGTTAGTTAGGGGGAGGAAGAAAAGGAGTGTGTGTGGGGTGGCGAGTGGGAAGAGAAGGAAGGGGGCCGCTGGTGGGATGGCAGGGTTGGGGTTAGGGCGGATATGTGATAGCTTGATGTGGGGAGGGTGGCGGTTCGGTCAGCGGCATGGGGTCGTGTGTTGGTTGTGGGTGGATATTGTGCCGCCAGGCCGGCTGGTAGAGACGAGGGGAGATGGGTGGGGATGAGCAAGGAGAAGACTTTCACGGCCATTACTAGTTCTGCGTGCATTGCTTAGTTCACTCGCGTGCACTGCGTAATCTCTACTGCGTTCTCGCTCATCGCGGTCGTGCAGTCGCTGCTCTTCACCAGCATACCTCTCAACCATACCCCTCTGTGCCCGCGATCCTCTACCCTCGCGCCTGCGCTAGGCGATCAGTCCGAGTGACACTTCCTATTGCCCCATCTGCGATCTATCAAGTTCATATACCTTGCCCTGCCTTGCGATGAGGGATCACTGCCCTTCTCGCTGTCCATTGCACCGGTGTAGCGCACTGTCGCCGCAGGAAGTCTTTGCGATACTGACCACCGGTCATGAGCGATCTCTGGCGCGGCAATGAAGTATGCAGGATGTTGTGGCAGCCTTCCTCACCCCATCTCGGCGGTTCATCCTCACCATCACGGACGGTCGAAGCAACACCCGGCCCCACCCTCATTCTTGCCAAACAGCCAGAATCTAGCTCCCGCCACATCCACATACTCTGCGCCGTCTCTGCATGTTCCGGGTACTTGCCCCATGGTGCACACACACCCTTCCCCTCAACACTTCCTCACCCTTTCCTTTCCCTCTCCCTCTCCCTCTCCCCACAGCGGTGCTAACTCAAGGCCTAACCAAATACCCCCCCACCGCTCTCTCAAACTTCTCCACCCGCACCGGCATCTCCAAGCTATAAAACGGATTCTTCATCACGTAGTCTCCGTACATCTCGTAGCACCTGCGCACCACGACGTCGGTATTAGGCTGCTCCGGGCTGGTGAAGAGGAGGAATTTGACTCCCGTGGGGGATTGGAAGCAGGTGAGGCGGAAGTGGGAGGATTCTAAACTTTCGATGCCGGTGGTGTGGGGGCGTTTGCGGGTGGGGTTGCCGGCTGTGGAGGAGGGTGCGGGTGGTGGGGGAGCAGGGGTATGAGTAGGGAGGGAGTTGGTAGAAGACGAGGGGTTGTTGGTGGTCGTGGAGGATGGTGGTGGGGGAGCCGGGTTGATGGAGCGGGAGATGGCGTGGATGCCGTGGAAGGTGCCGGCGAGGATGAGGTAGTCGTTGCTGTCGAGTCTCTGGAGGCCGGGGGCGAAGGTGCGGGTGTAGATGAGGCCGCCGGCTTTGTTGATGATGAGGAGGGCGAAGACGACCCTGGTAGATATCATGTTAGTATGGACGGAAAATTGGTGATGATGTCAGGGTGAGTTACATGTCAAGGATGATGCCCTTGACGGGCGTAGAGTATGTGTGATATTGTCAGTGAATGCAACTCATATCTCCAGGCACGACAATTCGGACCCCACTTGCCTCCCACGCGAACCCCTGCAGCTGATCGACGGTAAATATTGCGGGGGAGAGCTACCACTCCATGACCTTCACCAGGTCGGACAACGAGCGGGTGCACCCAAACACACGCACCACCCGCTGCGACGAGCTTAAGTCGCTTATGCTCTCCTGCTCCTCGTCTCTCTTCTCACCACACTCCCAACATACCACCATCTCCACCACCGCCACCACCACCACCACCACCACGATTGACACCCCACCATGGCCAATACGTCCGGCGCGATAGCCCGCATTACGCGTGAGATCGCGCAGGTGCAGAAAAATACCGACCTCTCCCTCGCCGTCGCCGTCCGGGACAGCGACGTCCGCCACCTCCGTGCCCTCATCATCGGTCCGCCCGAGACTCCCTACGAGTATGGCTTCTTTGGTACGTCGCTGCAAACGGGTATATCTAACCTGCAACGAACATATCGCTTATGATGTGGCAGAGTTCGAGGTCAAGATGCCCAAGGACTACCCGATCAAGAGCCCGCAGGTTCGGGCAATCACTACGAATGGTGGGCGGACGCGGTTCAACCCGAATATATACAATGAGGGGAAGGTGTGCTTGTCTATACTGGGCACGTGGAGAGGGTGAGTGGAAGTTATATTGGGATGGAGAAGTGAATGCAAGCTGATGAGTATGGCAGCAACCCGGGCGAGGAGTGGAGCTCAGCACAAGGTCTCGAGAGCGTTATGGTCAGCATACAAAGCCTGATGAGTGCCAACCCATACGAGAACGAGCCGGGCTTCGAGACCTACAAGAAAGACGAGCCGAACCCGAAAGCGTACGTGGAGAAGATTCGGCATGAGACACTGCGCATCGCCGTCATCCAGCGTTTAGAAGGCTTGCTCGGCATTGGCAACGACAGAAGCAACTACCTCTACCTCCCCAAACGCCCCCGAACCGAAGGCACGTTTTCCCCAGCCGGAAAGGACGAGTACAAATCACCCCCCAAACCCACCCACGACTCCAGCGGTTCCACCACACCAACCACCGAACCCTCCGTCTACGAATACGACGCAGAAGCCACCTTCAACGCCCTCGACCAAGCGCATTGGGATCCCTTCGCCGATCTCATGAAGCGTCGCTTCCTCTGGTACTACGACACCTACATGCACACCATCGACACCGGCATCGCACAACACCGCCAAGGCTCCCCCTTCAAGCGTATGGAATTCGAATCCCCTCCGAACGCAATGGAAGGCTCCTTCGACTACAAATCCCTCCGCGCCCGCCTCACCAAGATCAAATCCGCCCTCGATGACGAACAGAAACTCTGGATCGCAAAGGGCGCCAAACAAGTCCAAGACAGCACCCAGCTCGCCACGCAACTAGCCTTCCAGTTCAAACAGCTCGCCCTGAGATGGAACGAGGGCTCCTACGACTGCTCCCGCATGGAACTCAGCCTACCCGACCCCACCAACCCCTTCAGCTGGAACCTCACCTTCTTCGGCAAACCCATGACGAACCTCGACGGCGGTATCTGGAACCTCACCCTCGCCATCCCGCCTAACTTCCCCGACGCCCAGCCGAGAGTCGCTTTCCAAACGCCCATCTTCCACCATCGCGTGGGCGGCACGACGGGGATCCTGTGTTATTTCCCGCGCAAAGAGGACGAGCTGGCGGCGCACTTGGTCGGGATCGTGGAGGCGGTGGAGGGTGCGGAGCCGAGGTATGATCCGCGGGCTGTGGTGAGCCCGGAGGCGTTCGGGCTGTTTTGGGGCGGGGAGGAGGGTCGGAAGGGGTATGGGCGGCGGTTGAGGCGGAGTGCGCAGGAGAGCGGTGAGTTTGTTGGTTGAGATTGTTTGTTCTTTCTCGATGTGTTTTCCGTCCCCTCTATTTCTTGGAGTGGTGTCTCTGGAGGGAATGTGCTGGGTCGGGATCGGAGCTTACGGGAGTGACTTGTCGGAATTCTTGGGAATTTCGACCGCCTGCTCCGAGACACCGGCCGACCGTTGGAACCATCGACGAGCTGTTGCTGGTCGCGCGCGAGAGGCAACTCGCTGCTCTGGACACGGCTTTTCACCGGTACTACCCCGAACTGTCCTGTACGGGCATCCCCAACCAGGTCTTGGAACGTCGATCTACTCCCCGACTCGACTCCGTACAATTAATCATCCAATATACCCTCAGGCCCCTCCTAATACATACACATGCGGGGAATCCAAGGACGCTGGCTGACCATCCCCGGTCTTTTCCGTCCACAGTTCTCGATCTCGACCCGAGGAAAGCGAAGGATAAGGCGGAGTGGGTGATACTTGTGGTGCTGCAGAGGCTGCGGATGAGGCGGGGGTGTGTGTGGGTGGATGATTGATCGTTGATTGATGGATGGGTACGGGAACGGGGCGCTTGGAAGAGGGTGGGATGGGGAGATGGGATTGGGAGGGACTGGCGTTTCAATGGGCGTTTGCAGTGGAGCTGCGCTCGTCACGGGACGTGCCGTGGCCGAAGGGTGTTGATGTACTTGGCGTTTCTGGGCACGGGGACTGGCGAATGGGTATGGAAATGGAAATGGAACTGGGCAGCGGGAATGGCAAAAGGAGAAAGCGTGATACCCCTATTGTTATTGGAAGCAGAGCGATGCGCGGTTTATATGGGCGTGTATTAGCGATGGCGCTGCTGGCGCGCTACCGAATCGACGGCACCGTCTTGTGCGATTGGTACAATACGAATAGACAAGAACTTACAGTCAAGTATCTCAGTCTATACCTTTCCGCCTACAGGTGTACGCACAAACGTACGTTGTCGGCGTTGTTGAGGATTACCAGCGCATCGATCCCGCCTCTCGTTACGCCGCCACGCTTGGAGAAAAGGGCGAAGATGTTCGCGCCTGCGGGTCTCTTCGCCCCCGGGCACCTTCAACTGTTCTAAGACATCCCGCACGCATCTGGTCGAAATGAGCGGCGTTTGCTGGCGTTGCACCCACGTCTGCGGCGGCGACTGCTCCCGTCGCCGCCGGTATGCGTACTCGATGGCGAGGCTGCGACTTGCTGTGTCCACCTTTAGTCGTGCCTATACTCCATCATCGAGCTCTCGTACTTACCCAATCCCACCGAGACCTACTGGGGCCGTCTGTCCGGCGGGCTGCGGCGAGCTAGGGGGTGGGTCTTGTCAACCAGCGTCGGGGCGGTCGACATACTCGGAGTCGCTGCGGAACGGGTTACAGTGGAGAAAGGATTGGGTGGAGTCTCCGGTCGCGCTGTCAAGGTGCTGTTGCTGTCAGCTGGGGCGATCTTGGCAGCATGACTAACGTTCTCGCGGTCGCGCGATTTAGTCGATGCTGCTTTGGCTGATATGGGCTTGTTTGCGGGCCAGAAAGTTTGTCCCTCTTTCACATATCCTTGAGCTGGAACGACTGGTCAAGGAATATATGATTCGGTTGCGGGGACATGGTTAGAATGTGACGGGAAGGGGCGGCCGGCAACTTGTCGCGGGGACCACAGTTCGCGGCGGTTGTTTGATTGTCGGGCATATGCTGCCAGCCTCGTTGTTTCCCGAGCCGATGACGAGAGCTTGTTCATGGACTCGGACTCGCTTTTTCACACGAGCTTGATGACCTGGCTCTCGACCGCTCGATCATCCGAGAATCGCCCATCCATGAGGTCATGCACATAACATTCACCCAGCAGCTCGTAGGCTCCATCGCTCTTTGCTCGGACGACGAAAGGTACTGACGCTCCAGGCAATGTGCACAAGACGTCTCCTTCCCTCGCATACCTCGGGACGAGGCCGAGATATCCCTTTCGAGAAAAGGAGAGCCGTCTGTTGAGGACGGCTGCGCGGTACGCTTTCTTGAGGCCCTGGAAAGCTCTCCCGGCACCTCTGACTCTGAGATGGCCAAGGCTCAAACGTCCTTTGGCCTGGCGTTGAGTATAAGTCTGGTCGATAACAGACGGGCATCGTCCGCTGGTTTCGTCACAAAGGAGACTGAAGATCTCGGTGTATTCTGTCGGGTACTTCAGCTTGCCAGTCCCGTCTCTACCAGCAACCAGGGTCTGAGCGAGGGTGAGGAACACGCCTTCAGCCATGACGGACGAGATAGCGTGAGCTCCGACAAAGCGAATCGACTCTTGCAGACTAGTGTTGGTCTTCGCGGGCTCGTGTTCAGACAGAATTGCAGACACCAATACCGAGGACAAGTGCGTGATGGTGTCGAACAGCCTGACTGTAACCAACAGAGACCGCTCACCGTTCTCGAAGCTCAATGGCGGATAATCGGACGAGCCTCCGGCTCTATAAAGAGCCCACGGGGAGGCCCCGAATCCCAGCGAACTTGTCATTCGCGGTTTTGACCAATCTGGGACCCAAGAGGCCAGCCCCGTCTCGCTAGATTCGTGGTCGATGCAAGAGAGTATCTGGTACCCGGTCCAGTACCGGGACTTCTCATACGCACGCAGAAAGGTCGAGTCTCCGAGCTTCTCCGGTACACGCAGCCGGGCTTTAAAGGCATGGCGATCAAGTTCCATTCCCCGCACGAGGCATCCAACAGCTACTTCATGATAGAGGCCGGAAGTCGTCTTCGAGTAGTCTGGCGAGATGCCGCAATCGAGAGACAGCCCCAGTAGACCATACACTTTATCCAGCGGATTAGTAACCTGTGCGGAGCGGGTTTCGACCAAAACGATGAGTATCTGGTCTTTCCAATCCACAAGCGTCCTGCTAGCAATTGCATGCTGGTACATTGTTACCACGACAGTCAGAGTGTCTGCAGGTTGTGCTTGACTGCCCGAAGCGTCTTGGCGAAGGAATCTCACAATTCCGTGAGGGGCGATCGACTCGTACCAAAGTGCAAAGTCCAGAAAAGGCACGACAGAAGCACCGGCCATTAGATATGCATTTGCAGACAGGATGGCCTCTTGGATGATCCACGTACGTTTGAACCAAGGGTTCTTGAGCAGGGCCATCAAGCTGTCATATTCCTCTCGCTGCTCCGGGCTCGTATATCGAAAGTGCTGGAGCTGCTCCTCGAGGAGATCACCCTCCACGTACCGCATTACTTCGTACATGCCATGAAGAGCTCTGCATGCTCCACGGTCTTGCTCGGGTCCTAACCAGATGACTGTATTCCAAGCCCGTTGATATATGGCGCCCATGAGCTTGATCTGAGATTCTTTGTCTTTCATGTCCTCTTGGTCAATGCAAATCTGGTCGATCCAGAGCATCACCGAGATCGTAGGGTGTCTGAGGTGCTGCAGAGCGACAAGCAAGGCATCGGTGATATGCTTGGCCTGGCCGTCAATCGTAATGGTGCTGTTGCAGCACGATGTACCCCATACATAGCTCAAGGCCGTGTAGCACACAGGTAACCCCTCTGTGAGCGACACTCCATGTCTCGTAGGTCTCCGCCGCTCGTACTTGAATCCTACTGAAACAGCGTGGAGCTTACCGACAACATCGTCGCTGTCGCTTGGAGACGGGAGTAGCTCAAATACGCGAATCTCATGCGGGTCACCGTGCCGGTTGGCCGTTTGGCGCTTGTCTCTGAGGAATTTTGCCACCTGCGGATCTGGCTCCGGTGTTGCGGCTGGAAACTGAGCACCGTTTTCTGCTTGAGGATTCTGATAGCGCAAAGCGATCTCGAATTCCTGCTGGGGAGACGCCTCGTCGCCGTGGATGCTGGGGTTATAACGATCGTCCCAGACAGCTCTGTATTTTCTACCTTCGGCATAGTGCACCGTAAACTCCTTGGCTGCTAGTTGGTACCTTCCACGTTTGGGCTGGCTTTCTCCTCTCCCACTAGACGCCATCCTCGCGGGAGCCGCTGGACATGTCGTCGAAGCTGACAGATGTAAACATACAACCGCACGCAGCACCAAGAAGGCTGAAGAAAAGTACCCTGCTCGCCCTGCGTTAGCTCGCCTAGTGCTACCTCTTAATGTCCCCTTGCGGCGAAGAATTGTAGTGTTCAAGATGATAACGGATGAGGATGAGGATCTGTTAGAGTAGTTATAGAGAACAGGTTTTTATGGATCTAGTTACATTCATGCCTTCGGGTCAAGAGAAGAGTCGGGCTTTAGTCTAGTCAAAATCATGCCTAAGGCACAGTACAGCCATCGTCAGCAACATGTCAGCTGGCACAACATGACCAACCAACCCCTCTTCTCCCTCAACACAACCGTCTGCGACCATTTCGTCCGTCTGCTCAATAGTATCGTCTCCGAGTCCCCGTAACCCCAACCCCCACCCTCGTTCACGGCGTAGTGAACGCCACGACAACTCATTTCGCGGAGACGACGAGCTGAGAGGGGGTTATGGGTTGAAGCTCAATCAGGCGTTCTACAAGGGTGAAGGTGTGGCGTATGAGAGTTTGAGGGGTTTCATGTTGTTGAGGCGCCTTGAGGAGGCGGGGGTGAGGGAGTAGGTATAGGCGATTGTGAAGTTGGGGATGTGTTCACATCGGGGTTTCATGCGGGATGTAGTAGTTAAGTGCCAAGGAGATTCTGTTCGCGCCTATGAGCTAGCTGTGGGTGGTTGGCTTCGACTTACCGGCTCGCAAAGAAGCGGAACCGCAGTTGAAGTCATTGACCTACTGGGTGTTTGAGTAGTTCCTCACATACTGTCTGTCGTTCGATAAATCAATGTTCGTACCTCATTTTCTGGGTCTAGTCCTGCAAAGCTATCAATGCAAGCACACACACATCCTCTACGCCATACCAGCCACCATATCAAAGCTATTCACCGTCACGCTCCCCCCCAGCTCCTCCGTCGCGAAGTTGAAAATCCCAAACCTATACCCAATAAAGAAGAAATAAGTCGTGTTCATCAGGTACGGCGTCCCCAGCTGTGTGAAATCACTCCCATCGAAACTGTAGTAGAACGTCCCGAGCAAGTCGCTCGCGGGCGCGATATCAGCGTGCAATCGGAACCACACGCTCTGGTTTGCGCCGCCGCCACCGTAGTAACCCGGGGGAGTAGTTGCTTTCGGAATCGTGACACTGGTCTCTTCGTAGCCGTCCGAGAGGGTGTTCCAGCCCGCGCCGAGACTGAGGTTGCGCTGCAGGCAGACGATACCGTCTTGCACGCCGATGTAGGCCATGTTGTCGCGGAAGAGGGCCAGGCCCGCTTTGTCGCCGGCTTGCATGTTGGAGATGTCGAGTTCAATCGTGCTGTTGGGGCCGAGGATGCGGTGGGTCAGGGTGTTGCGGGCGCGGAAGAGGTCGCTTGTGACTGTTGCCGTGTTGAGGATGAGTCCGTGGTTGTCCGCGAAGGAGTAGGCGGAGGTGTTGGGGTTGTGGTTCCATTCCCATTGGGGTCCGAGCGCGGGACCCATGAAGTTGTCAAGGCCGTATAGCGTGTCGGTTGGTAATAGGACGGGGGTTTGTGGGTACGGATGGGGGAGGGCGATGCTGTCGTTGGAGGGGAGACGGGGCCAGCCGTCTGAGTCGAAGTATATTGGTGTCAGGGCAGGAACACGACCACCGGGGTACTGCTCAAATATCAGCCTTCTGCATAAGCACACATCGCGTGCTCTTCTCCTTCAAATGACGTGCTGCCAGCTTTATAGATGCGAGTGAGCAGACACGCGTCGTCCGATTGGCTGACTGCTCACAGGCATTGATGTATGCTACGGCTGGTGGAGGTGATACAAAGTAGATTTGGAACTCCAACTTACGTCGTCAATGAACGGCATGTAATACCAATCACCCGCAGGCGTGTCTACAATACCTCCCTGATGCGGGTACCCAGATCCTGGTGTCCCACTAGGCGGTCGGTCGGCTAGGATCTGCTGTTCATATGGCCCGAAGATGCCTCCCGAGCTCTTCAGCGTCCACTCCCGCGACGCAGGCTCGGTGTTCAGAACGTAGTAGGTGCCGTTGATGTTGTAAAGCCGGGAACCCTCAATGTAGAACGTGGCGTTGAAGATACTGGTAGTGGTGACCTGTGCAGTGAGATCACTGTTCAAGGTGGCAATCGAGATGTTCGTGTTGCCGTACGCCACATAGGGCGTGTCGTCGTCGTCAAACAGAAGCCCGCAGTCGTAATAGCAAGTCGCGATCTGACCGGTCTGCGTCCACTCTCCGGTTGGATCGTCGGCGGAGTAGACGTATGACTGATTGAAGTCGATGCAACCGATCCAGTAGAAACGTCCATTGCTCGGCCGATACCGCATGCTACTGGCCCAGACTCCCCTCACGTACGCTTGCTGTCCATCTTCCAAGCTGTACGCTGCCGGGTCGCTGAAGTTGAGGAATGGAATTGAATGTCCAATGAATTCCCAATTGACGAGATCGTAGGACTTCAGGATCGGTGCACCGGGTGAGAAGGCGAAGGAGTCGGCGGAGTAGTAGTAGGTGTCGTTCACCCGGAAGACATCCAGATCTGCGAGGTCCTCCCAGAGGACCGGGTTGGTGTATGTTGCTGTAGTGTCGGTGCTGTTGCTCTGGGCGGAGACCAACACGGCTCCAAAGGCCAGGCCGAGCAGGGAGCGAAGGAACGCCATATTGGCGAAGAGGGAGGTGTTCAAAATGAACGAATCGAAACGACACGAGTAGGAGCGAGTAGGAGGTGGTACTTGAGCAAGATCGAGGAAGCCATATCATCGTCATGAAACTGTCGCT
>NAJQ01000007.1:31871-145301 GCA_005059865.1 Friedmanniomyces simplex
TTGAAAATCCCAAACCTATACCCAATAAAGAAGAAATAAGTCGTGTTCATCAGGTACGGCGTCCCCAGCTGTGTGAAATCACTCCCATCGAAACTGTAGTAGAACGTCCCGAGCAAGTCGCTCGCGGGCGCGATATCAGCGTGCAGTCGGAACCACACGCTCTGGTTTGCGCTGCCGCCACCGTAGTAACCCGGCGGAGTAGTTGCTTTCGGAATCGTGACACTGGCCTCTTCGTAGCCGTCCGAGAGGGTGTTCCAGCCCGCGCCGAGACTGAGGTTGCGCTGCAGGCAGACGATACCGTCTTGCACGCCGATGTAGGCCATGTTGTCGCGGAAGAGGGCCAGGCCCGCTTTGTCGCCGGCTTGCATGTTGGAGATGTCGAGTTCAATCGTGGCCGTGCTGTTGGGGCCGAGGCCCGGAAGACATCCAGATCTGCGAGGTCCTCCCAGAGGACCGGGTTGGTGTATGTTGCTGTAGTGTCGGTGCTGTTGCTCTGGGCGGAGACCAACACGGCTCCAAAGGCCAGGCCGAGCAGGGAGCGAAGGAACGCCATATTGGCGAAGAGGGAGGTGTTCAAAATGAACGAATCGAAACGACACGAGTAGGAGCGAGTAGGAGGTGGTACTTGAGCAAGATCGAGGAAGCCATATCATCGTCATGAAACTGTCGCTTATATAGCCTGAGGTCAAACATGAGTTTTCGCATCATCTGAATACCCCGCAATCGCTGTCGTTTTGTGTGGAGGCTCTCACGATCGTCAGGTACGTTGGAAGATGGAGCAGAAAGAGGAGGTGGAGGAGACGGATTATGAAAAGCCGTCGGTCTTGTTCCGACGCTTGAATCAGCGAGGATGGGAGTAGTCGCCAACCCTGACTCGCTGTTCCTCGACGACAAGACGACAGTCGTCTGCTGCTCTCTTCGCGACACCGTCCACCCTGAGATATGCACCCGAGTGCATACAGGGAGCTCGAGGAGCCTTGACACTGTCGTTCTTGGTCTACCGTCCGACACCCAACCGCTCACCTTCGGCCTGGTTTGACGAGTAGAAAACTCGTTTGCAACGTCTGACGTCGACCGCAAGCTGCCCGACCTTGAAGACCAGGCACCCTGATGCCGCTTGCCGCAGGTCCTTGGATGAGTACGTTGGCGGCGTGCAGACAGCACTGGCCCCATAGCTAGCCTGTCCCTGCCCCCGGAAGCACGAGAGACACAGCGACCACTTTTCGAGAGAACAGCATGGACAGAACAGCAAGATCCTTTGGCTCCTCGACTGTCCTCGCTCTCGAAGACGGTATAGAAAAGGGATAGCGGTCTTGATCGATGCGGTGGACCCGTCTGCGACGCGTGTGATCGCCGTACGCATGGCGCGTGAGGCAAGCCGGATACCTGCCGATAGAGTGCTGAGTCTGGCAAGCTGTCGTTGCAAGCGTGCCACAGCGTGCTATCTACCGAACGGATTCCTTTCCGAGTCGGATGTTTTAACGGTCATCGGCTTCATGCGAGCCTGCTCACCACTGCTTCAGTGCTTCTATACTGAGAGGAGAACCTGGCATCTACAGCTTCCGGAAAATCTCCTGACTTACGCAGGCTACCGCGAATCTCACGCAGTCGATACATCTGTACCATATTTCGAGCAACGCACTCCAACCGATGTGCTCGTTAGGGGTGGCCCTCTTGGACGGGCTTCCCTAGGCAAACAATGAGACTCATGTTACCTTGATTCGTTCGTAGATATAGGTGGTAAGTCTTGCAAGTTTTCGGCTCGCAGAGTTTTCGGCTCGCAGAGTTTACATCCATCCACATACCACGCTTACCGCAGCCTCGGGCCCACTTGGAGCGGACTCCGGTTGCTTCGGCTTGATTCCGGCTACCCGTGGCAGACTGCCATGCTTCATGCGTCGAGCAAGTCCTGATCCTGAGTGTCGGCTCCTTTCAAGCTGTTGCCTATCGTCTGCACGGCAATGGAGCTTTCCTGGACGAACGGGTCAGCGGGAAGACGCATGCGCTGTTGGAACGGCCTGCCTATCAGCGATTCGTGGTCGATGGGACACATGAGAGCATGGCATTCCGTCAATGGTCATCGTGACTCTTCCTCTGCGTCCGCCGCCATTCTGGTCTCTCAGCTACTGTCACTTGCTCAACGTCTGAGCTTGCCCACTCAACTGAAGTGAGTCCTCCCCTTCAAACTGTGCGATGGAGTGTCTGACTTTCTGTTTCAGTTCCGCAATCGCGGTCTCGCATACATCTTGACGTCGTCGCAATCCTGATCAACACCGCGCGGGTTCGCGTTTACGCTGGAGCAAGGCCCCAGCGAGGATACAATCAAGAGCACCTTACCTGCCGTGGAGCCGGAGTCTCCGAAAGGCAACTGGTGAACGTGCCGGCTTGTTGTGGAGGAAGACGCAATGCTCGCTAAAGCTGATACCGTGACTTCCTAATCCGGCTGCGGTAGCACGTACGAGCTCTGTGAACTGTGCTGGGCGCTTCTGGCGTCGAAGCGACGAGGTGTAGATAGAAAGCTGATGAAGGGATCGGCATCGAAGAGCGCGCCCGCAGTGAGCTTCACTCGCGTTTCTCAAGCTGCAGTCTTTCCTAATTCGTGACTCGTCAGCTTCCCGGAACGCCACCTACGCCAAGTCGGACGCACAACAACCGATCGCCGCGACCGAGATCCTCCACAACATATCGCAGTCTCTTCACCAGGCTTTTCAACACCAAAGCCAACCACTGGTAAAGCCTGTTATCACTGCTGTCGACACACCACTCCGCTGCCGTCCGGTATCTCAGCCTTTCACAAGTGAGTGAGCCTCTTCTATGTGCGACGCAGCCCACTAACCATACCAGGTCAACAACCTGAACCTGCCGGCCATACAGCCCCACACCATCGCTCAGACACCGCCCCGTCCACCGCATCATCGAGCATCGGAGACCATTTGAGTTAGCTTCCGCCGCCTCCCTGCTGCGCGCGCCCTGATCGATACCATCGAGTCGAGGACGCTTCGAAATCTCTCCAACCCGCGACTTCGCGTCGACCTCCTGATCAGCGTCACTGCTGTTTAGGAACACCCTGCATCACGGAGAAGCCGGTAATGGCCAATGACGCCGGCAAGATGAGCACAATGGACGCATACCGAAATCTGGTGAACCACACCTTCCTGCCGCCTCAGCTTCCACAGTCACATAACAATTTGTCGATCGATGGGCTGCTCGGGAGTACGTCGGAAGCCCTCGCGGCCTTCAAGCTTGTTCGGGCAGATGCCTCTCTTAACACACCCATACGGATGTTGGAAAGCGCGCGGACCGTACACAGCAACGGCAACATCAATGAAGGAAAGCTCGCTGAGCTGCTGAGTGCCCTGCCTCGTAAGGGTGGCATGGTGCTGCTCCACATCAGTGCGCAGAATGCCGGCATCATCATCAGCAACACCGTTTCCGCGATACAATTCGAGGCATTCGAGCTCGCTCCGCTCAACGAACACGTCTACAAGGCGACAGGGAGACTGCGGCGCTCGTTTCCAGGCTCTGCAGTTGACATCGACTTCTCCACGTTTGCAGAGAGTGGTTTCGTGGCCGCCACGGCCCACACCCTTGCGAAAATGAGCCGCCAGCCAGCACCGGGCATGCAGCCACAGGTCAGGAAGGCCCCGGGGTACGTTGACGAGGATCGAGACACCACTCACCCCGCCATGGTCTCGGAACTCTTCATGGGCTTTCTCCGGTCACTTGGTCGGTCTGCGCAGGTGACAACCGTATCGAAGAATACCCGGGAAGAGGTCATGTGGGACGACGCGCGGTCACCATGGCGGAGATCTCCAGTATGGCTCTTGCTTCGTGTGAGCCTGCAGCTGAAGCTCCCTCATGGCTTGTACAAGGAGTTCATCACCTTCATGATGAGTCGCATTCTTGGCGCTCCGCATAGCCACAGCCTATCGAGCGACCTGCGCTATGCCATGATGACAAAGGTCGCTAGACGCCTGCTTAAGCTGTCCCCGCCGCCGAGCGCCCACGTCCTCCGGTACATCCAGGACACCTTGCGAGATACAACTGTTGCGCTCGAGAGACGGTGGCTGCGCCTGCAGGCACACAAGCCTCTGGATCTGTCGCGTCTTGCCAAGCTCAACTTCGAGCAAGACGGGCTTACCGCCATTCCTAGTCTGGATGACTACCTCGAATCGATCACCGGGCGTCAGTCTAGCCAGAAACTGACCGACTCCCAACCCTTCTCAGAATTGGTTGTGTTTAGGCCTCAGGTCTTGCCTAAGTTGTCCAGCATCGGCCACGGCGACTACACGAACCAGAACCTTCTCGCCTTCGAGATGTGGGTGGCCTCTTGCCTGAATGGTTGGACTCAGACGCACAAGAGTGACGCAGATGCTTGCGAGACACTCGACACCCTCATAAAGAGCTACTACGGCCTAGCGTGCCAGCGATATCACGGCAACCCAGAGGCAACATCGGTCTCCCATCTTACGATCCTGCAGCTCTTCGTGGCTCTGGATATGTGTGCGCTGCATCTCTGTCCCTTGTTGGGCGACTACAAGCCCAGTTTGTCGCTGGACTGGGCTCAGAACCTCCTGCTGCCGTCCAGGAACCAGATGGAGCACCTTTCGGAGGTGGAAGCATACCTCGCAGGCCGAGAAGCAAAAGCCGTTTATCTTAGCGGCAAGATATTCTACGACATCAGCCCCGACTGTTTCTCCGCGAGGTACTTCGACAAATCGGCTGAGTCGAAGTCGCTCCTCGTCACGATTCAAGGCCGTGGTGAGCAGGAGAAGAAGGCAAAGGTGGAGGAGCTCGCTCGTCTCAAAACGGAGTACGAACGTCTTTCGAAGCTTGAGCGAGAGCTCGACTGCAGATACGAGGAAGTCGTGGTGGACAGGGTGAACGACATCAGGGAGGACCGGCACAGCACCTCGTGCCAAAAGTGCAGATACGGCAAGCAAGCCGCCGAGCTCCGCATCAACATACACGAGTGGCCGTTGCCTTCTGCTGTCACACACCAGAAAGTGGTGGTCTTCGAGCTGCAGCCGCCGTCATGCTTCGTGCATTGGCGTGACAGCCTGGTCTTCCTGCTCACCAATGTTCTACAAGCCGAACACGCTGCGAACGCCCGTGCGAGAGCAGAGTTCCCGCTATCCCAGGACCAGCAGCTTTCCCGCCATGCCAGTACGTCTCTGCGCATAGGCCTGCTCTCCCAGGACAAGCCTCACTCTCGCACACACCGCAAAAATGTACTAGTCTCCACAGCAACCCCGGACGCGGTTTGCCTTGCCAGCGGTTTGAACTACAAGTACTACGACAGCGACGCTGGAGTGTTTCTGAGCGGGTTCGAATTCACGGACAAAGTACCCCTCGCTTGCACGTACAAACTTCCACCACGATCAACGGCCCTGCAGAAGTACGTCTACCGCCCGGCTCAGAACACCAATGGCACGACCCCAAATACTGTCATCGCGAGCCTGTTGGAATGTCCGGAACACATGTCACTCGACGAGTACAAGAAGCTCAGCAGCATCCCGTACGGCTTCAACCTCCAGTGGTCGAACCTGCTCATTCAGCTTGGATTCCCAGCCATCAATCTCAAGAAGGCCGAATCGACACTGGTGCTCTTGCAATGCATCTACCAGGCCGGACCGCCGGGTTCCGACTTCCGCAGAAATGGCCACGGCTTCTGCGGTGACAATGAATCCGCGGCGAAGCTGCTCGAGGAGCTACGGATCGCCTTGCAGAGGATCAAGCAAAATTGGGAGTCCTCACAGGCTCTTAGCATCTTCATCAGCATTGCCAGCCGCCTGCTCTCATTGAGTCCGTCGGATACCATCCAGAAAGCCTGTGTGGCCTACCTGGAAGACACTCGCACTGCTGCACTTGACTGGATACACGACCTTCAAGAAAAGGCGCAGCATGTGGCGGCGCATGATGAACGTGACGAATATCTTACGAAGCGTGCGGAGGTCGCACTGATCTGCGTTGACTCCTTCAACGTCGATGACACTCCCCTTGCTGAGATGCTCACAACTTCTGCGGAGCAGCCATCGATCCTGGTGCAGTGCATGATCATTGTGCAGGAGAGCCGACCGTTCCTCTCTGCGATGTCAGCAAAACCCACGATCCACCTTCTGCAACTACGCGCCCAGCGTCTTCTCTACCGCTGTCACAACACCTTGGCATCCAATCAATCTGCTCTCGATGATGGTGTCGCCAAATCCTGGTCTGGCTTTCGTCCGGGATCGCCCTGGATGAAAGCAGGGAGCGATCATTGGCTCACCACCACCACGAAGACCGGACTTGCCGGCGTCGCACTCCGTGTGCATTTCAACACTCTGAACGGCGAACTCCTAGTCAACGGTCTTCCACTGGGTCGGCTTCCCCGCAAGTACGAAGACCATGCCAGCTATCTAACACTGTTTGGCCTCTCCGCGATCGAGGTCATGCCCTCCGCAGCCCCAAGAATGAATTTTGCAGCTAAGCGGACGTTCGCTGGCCACGAGATCCAGTTCGGTATGGATGCTCGCACAGGCGTCGCCACGGATGACCTTCTGGTCCTGGCATCGCAGAATGGCAAGCGGTATGAGTTGCTTCCACCCGACTTGTTCCACAACATCTTCCCGGCAGCTTTCTCGGAAGAGCACGTCCACTGGTACGGCGTGGATGACGGCGTCGTGCACTTTCGCCCGAAAGACGATCCCTGGAACAGCTCGTGTCCTCGTACATGGACACTCGTCCCAGATCGACAGACTGCGAAGTGGCGTCTGACGAAGGATGCCGGTGCGCAGGTTCTTCTAGGCTTGCCAAGCGCCTCGTCGAAGGTTTTGGCTTCGATCCTGTCGCCTTTGGCGGATGCAGCCTCCATTCATGTAGTCTCTCAGCCGTCGTCGCAGACTTGGATGGAGGGCATTACGCCGGTACCGCAAGAAGTTGAAGTCGAGATTCCCGGCCTGCAGCTCGGTTTCATCCTGAAGGCTGATCAATCAAATCTGCATTCCAAAGAGTTCCCGAATATGGTCGTCGATTCCGACCAGTCGTTGGGCTCTCTTGTTGGTCTGAAGAACAGGCTGTTGCTCCGCCAAGACCGCGGCTCCCGCTTGCTACTCATCCTCGACGGACCGGTCTCTCATCACGGTAACGACGAGCTCTATCATGTCAGCGTCACCGGACGCAAGGCTGCGCCGGGTATTGCTGGCAAGTTCCACACTTTCCGGGTCGATGAATGTCTCGGACGCTTGATCGGCAACGGAAGCTTGCAAAGCAAGCTGTTCTCGGCTTACCTGCACAGCCTCACATCTTACTGTCTACCCGATCCTCTTACGTGCAAGACCGGAACTGAGCAAGCACTGTCGATACTACGGTCCGCGGAGATTCGGTCCTTCGATTGCTTGACCGAGGAGAATGTCGCCCTGCTCCACGAGATCGCTGCTCTGACACCGCTTAGACGGTACTATCCAGCCAACGAGCGAGTGATGCAAACAGTCTCCTGGTCTTCGGGTCTGGGTTTCCTGGCACAGCACGCAGGCTTCCGCACCGAAGTCAAGTCAATTTTCGACCAGGCCCTGAGCACGAGCATCTTCTTTCCGGGATCAAAGCCGCTGGACTTTCAGCTTGAGAAGAGTGACACTGATCTGATGCGTCGGGACTCCATCCGCCATGCGATGCTCCGTGTCTCGGGCTTTGGCGCCGAGCAGTTCACCACTGCATACGACGCTCAGTATCCGGCTCGAGATCAGAACCAGACCTCGTCCAGGTTCTCCAGCGCCTTCACCCTGTCTGCCTTCGTGTACCAGCGGAAGCAGACTCTGCATTGGAGCGTGCCGTCCGACGTAGCGTCCTGCCTGTGGAATACCATTGCCTCGACCCCGACCCCGACCATATCTGGCCCTCATAATTTGCAATACTCCGGTGTGGAGTATGACGCTTCTCTGATGGAGAAGTCCTCCCAAGATGCGGTGTATCCTGCCTGGATGGGGCTGAATCAGCGCCTGGACACTGTGACGAACAAGTTCTCACTTATGATTTGGTAAGTCGTGCTGATGCGTGTAGTCCCTGGCCCCGACAATCCCGAATGAGAGTATAGTGGCCCATGGGCCATCGGGTTCCAGCAAAGCGTGTTCCATTTGTGCCTTAATTTTGTGACGCTGGCTAACCCATCGGTCTAGGCTTTCGACTTTAGCGTGCTCGACCAAGCACCCACTTGACACCACTGTGCTACAGATCCTGGCTCTGTCGTTCACGAGAGCCGACGTGCGCCAGGTTGAGCTGCCGCCAGCTTGTGATGATTTCCGGCTCGGGCTTGGCAAGGATGCTCGGGAAGGCGAGCTTCGCACGATCGTCACCGCATCGCGTGTTCAGCTGAAAAGCAGTCCGGATGCCTCGCTGGCGCGGCGCCAGAACGAGAAGATCGGACCTTCACAAGACGTCGTCAACAGATGTTCGAAAGCAACACGGCTCCCATCGTCAATCGCATCGTCAAGAATCTTACCGCGCAATGGCCCTGTCAGGTCCCAAACACGCCCGATCTGTCAGGGCTGAGCAACGCCTCTGCTTACGTCGACATCGACAAGGTCATGGGAATGGTAAAGCCGAAGTTCAATGCCTGGTTCGACAATCTACAATTCTACCACTACCTGGAGCGGATCGAGGATGTTGTCACCACATTGCCCATCACCACGATGTCTGTGCCGAGCATGTCGCTGTCATACCCGCCACCAACGCTGCCCGCCGTCACATACATAACGCAGCGAGACCTCTTTGCAGGTGAGGGGCTGCCTGTTCCTGACAACTCCACCGGCACCATCGGCACCGAATGGCTAGACCTGCGGGCCGATAACGGTGGCTGCAACCTCCGGCTCGACACTCTGATCGCGAATCTCCAAATCTCGGCTGCTGACTCAACCTATGAGAAGGAGTACGTGGCCAAACTCAAGGACAGCGCGCGGGAGCTGCAGAAGTCGAAGACGGAGTACAGTCTCGCAAAGCAGGACGGTGTGCAGCACACTCTTGATATCCACCTTGCAGCCTGCCGGAAGCACGTCAACTCGGTTTATGACACATTGACATCTGCTGTTTCGCCAAGGTCAAAATCCCAGCTTGGTCGCGCTGCTGCTTTGTCCTCTATCAAGCACTGGCCGCGGGTGTCGCCTACACTCTTTCTGGAGCAGCTGAGCCGGTCGAGGTGGCCTGTATTGAGTGCATCCTGGAGAGATGCAGTCGTCAAATACGGCCTCGCTCTCACTGCCCTTCAACGAGCAGAGCGCCTCGTCAATGTCTTCCGCTCCGGAAGCGATATCGATCTGATGAACGAGCTGCGCAACACTGGCCATGTCAACTGGAGACCACATGATTACCCCGACTCGTTGCTCCTTGAAGTCGAAAGCGGCATCATGATCAGAGAGGTTCAGGAGCGAATTGCCAGCGAGATGCGGGATCCCGGGGACGCACGCAACTCCGTTGTGCAGCTGAACATGGGTGAAGGCAAATCCTCCCTCATTGTACCAATCGTGGCCGCTGCCCTCGCAAATGGCTCTCAGCTGGTCCGCGTTGTTGTGGCAAAGCCACAATCGAAGCAGATGGCTCAGATGATGATCTCGAAGCTCGGCGGCTTGCTCCATAGGCGAGTCTACTACATGCCATTCTCTCGCGCGATCAAGCTCTCCAAAGCTGCTGCCGATGCCATCAGAGCCATGTTGCAAGAGTGCATGGCTACCGGAGGTGTTCTGCTCGTACAGCCCGAACACATCCTGTCGTTCAAGCTGATGGCTTTGGAGACGGACATCCTGGGCGAAGAAGGCATCAGCAGGTCTCTGCTTGGTATACAAGACTTCTTCGACAGATCTTCCCGTGATGTTGTGGACGAGAGCGACGAGAACTTCAGTGTGAAGTTCGAGCTGATCTATACTATCGGGACGCAGCGGCCCGTCGACATGAGTCCAGAGCGCTGGCTTTGCATCCACGACGTCCTTGGGCTGGTGCGGAAGTTCAGCCAGGCTACAGCGCATAAGTTGCCAGGCTCGTTGGAGCTCGCTCACTGCCTGCCTGGTCGATTTCCTAGGACGCGGGTTTTGAAGGTCGATGCGCAAGACCATCTGTTTGGCACCATTGCGCTGCACATCTGCAACACCGGCCTCAACGGCTTCCCAATCGCCAGGCAAACGCAAACAGTCCGGGATGCAGTACTCACGTACATCACTAAGTTCGAACTCACGCCGCAAGAAGTCCAATCCGTCGAGGGCGATGGTGACGGCGCTGGCGCTGGAGGATTCTGGGCCGAGAGCACGAAGAGCACTCTGCTTTTGCTGCGAGGTCTGTTCGCTGCCGG
The DNA here is from genome assembly GCA_005059865.1 of Friedmanniomyces simplex. NCBI lineage: Eukaryota > Fungi > Ascomycota > Dothideomycetes > Mycosphaerellales > Teratosphaeriaceae > Friedmanniomyces > Friedmanniomyces simplex. The sequence continues at coordinate 42,184 of NAJQ01000007.1, forward strand.
AGTCCTCGCTTTCGCCTTTGGGCAGAAGCGCTGGAGAGTCAACTACGGCCTCGATTCTACCCGGAAGCCAAACACGAAGCTCGCAGTGCCGTATCGGGCCAAGGATATGCCGTCCCCACGATCAGAGTTCTCCCATCCAGATGTTATTATTACACTCACGACATTGTCCTACTACTACGGCGGTCTTGGAGAGGACGATCTGGCAACTGCATTCGATCATCTGTCTCGGTCTGACCAAGCCGACACCGTGTACCAGGCATGGGTGGGAGACGCTCAGAATATGCCCGCCGCATTCGCCCAGCTCGAGGGCATCAATCTACGGGATAAACACCAATTCACCACGGAGCTGCTACCACGTCTCCGCTTTGGCAAGGCCACAATCGACTACTTTCTCGCGAACATTGTCTTCCCCAAGGAGATGAGAGAGTTCCCGCATAAGCTTTCTGCGTCTGGGTGGGACATCGGCAAAAAGAAGGCTCTGCCAACGACAGGCTTCAGCGGTACGAACGATTCGCGCACGGTACTACCGTTGCATGTTCATCAGCTGGACCTTCCTGCACAGAAACACACGAACGCATTGGTACTGGACTACCTCCTACGAGATGGCAACGGTGTGGAGAGCATTCCCGCTCCTTCAGGAGCACACGTCTCTACCTCGGATGCCGAGCGTCTCCTCGACATGGTCATGAAGCTTGAGCCTCCTGCTCGAGTGATCCTAGATGTCGGCGCTCAGATCCTCGAGTTGAGCAATGCCGAGGTTGCCAAGCGCTGGCTGGCACTTTCCGACTCGAGTGTGCAGGCTGTCGTGTTCTTCAATCAACTCGATGAGCTCTCTGTTATCAACCGCAAAGGTCGAGTCGAAGTCCTTCAGACGTCTGCTTTCGCTACGCAGCTCGACGTGTGCTTGGTTTTCCTGGACGAGTCGCACACCCGCGGCACCGATCTCCACCTGCCCGAGACATACCGTGCTACTGTAACGCTTGGCGCAGGTCTGACCAAAGACCGGCTTACGCAAGCTTGTATGAGAATGAGAAAGCTGGGCAAAGGACAGACCGTGGTGTTCTGTGTGCCTGCAGAGATTGAGGCAAAGATCTCTCTCTGCACCTACAAGCCAGCGGGCTCTCGCATCGAGATTTCTGACATCCTTCATTGGGCCATCTCGGAGACTTGGACCGACATGCGCCGCAGTATGCCTCCATGGGCCGCACAGGGTGTCCGTTTCGTCCACCAGAACGCACTTTGGGAGCAAGCACGAGACGACGGCCGCACGACACTTTCACAACAACAAGCAAAAGACTTTCTCGAAGATGAAGCCCAGTCCCTCGACGCCCGATATCGTCCGTCGAGTGACCTTGCTGCTCCATCACTGTTCGCGTCCGCGGAAGAAGACGTGAAACGCATCGAGCAGCGCTGTCGTGACTTCGAGAGCCTAAGCTTCAACTCCACGACTTTGCAGGAGGAGCAGGAGCGCGAACTGAGCCCTGAGATTGAGCAGGAGCGGCAGATCCAGAAGCCAGCGTCCGCTCGGGCGCGGAAACACAGCCTGCATCCTGACGTCGTCCGGTTCGCAGCAACTGGTGTTCTCCCGTCGAAGTCACAAGCCTGGCAACCCGCGTTTGCCACTCTATCGAACACCACCGCAGCCCGCTGTATGATCGACCTCACCCAAATGAGCGAGGGCAGCAACCACGACCTACTCGTTACGATGGATTTCGCCCGGACCGTCGATACCAGTAGCACCGGCCCCTCTTCACACACGGACTCGTACCAGCGCCCCGTCCAGAGGATCCTCACCTCCATCCGCGACAACGCCGTCATCAATATGCTGGTCATCAGTCCCTTCGAGGCAGAAGAGCTGTACTCACGCATCCAGACCTCGAAGAAAGTCGCTCTGCACCTCTACAATCCTCGCTGCAACAGTGGGTTCCGCTCCCTGGATCGCCTCGACTTCTACACCATCCCTCATCAACCCGCGCCGATCATCCACCCGCGCTTGGTCGCCCAGCTGAACCTCTTCTCCGGCCAACTGTACATCAACGAGTACGAGGACTTCCAGTACATGTGTGCATACCTCGGTCTCGCGACGGAGGCTGCGGCCGAGGGCTGGGAGGTCGCTGCCGATGGTTTCATTCTCCGGGACGACCAGGGAAGGGTGGGTGGTGCGGGGTCAAGGCTTACGAAGAGTCCGGTCAAGTTCTTGCAGACGCTGATGGGGATCAGAAGGGATGGAGAGGGGTTCTCAAAGACGCACATTGGTGCGTTGTTGGAAGGGAGATTGTTGCAGGCGGAGGATTTTGAGGAGTGAGTGTGGGTGGTGCGGTCTTGCAATGGAGAGTTGCCGTGATGAAGGCTGTAGTTAGCGCAGATTACATTACAGAGTAGCAGGCGATGAGTATGGCCCCCTTGTAACCGTATTAGGAGTCCGTGCGGATGATCGAATTTGGAACCATACCACCGCCGCCACTTCCGCAAATACTTACCTTTCGCCCACCGAGGGCTTCGAGTCTCCCGCACCAAGCCAAACACCAACGTGTTAGGATCTTGTGGCGGTACTCCTCCCAGAGACTGAACGACCTAGCTTTTTCGGATGCAACTCTTCTAGATGCTGATAGTGAGTACATGATCTCCCGAAGACGAGAAGATGGCGATGCAATACTATTGCTGCGCCTCATTGACCTCCTCATGTCGCTCCGCCAATGTTTTCGCCCGTGAATCATGCCAAGATACATACCGTGCGAAGTGAAGTTGGGAGAGGAACGCCAAGAATAGCACGGCTCTGCCCGTCGGAAGTCCCGTCACTAGCGCAATGTGGGGTACATGTTGGCCGATCTATTGTCCCTTCACTGCATGTGCTCTCCAATGCTCAGTCTGCTGGATCTGTGAAGCCGCCGTCTTCAAGCTCACATTTCCACGTCATATCACCACCATGGACACCGTCAAAGCAGAGATCAAACCTGAGATCAAGACCGACCCATCCTCCACCACCACCAAAGGCCTCGCGGACATCGAAGCCTACGAAGACGACATCGACACCTCCTTCCCCGACCCAGCCGCACAAGCCTGGCTTGTCAAAGTCCCCGAAGACCTATGGAAAGCTTGGGCGGAAGTCTACAAAGATGCGCCGGACGACACGCCCATCGAAGTCGGCAAGATGCGCATCTACCACCAGCCGCCCGAAGAGCAAGCCGACACCAAGAAGCAGAAGATCCAGATCCGGCTGCACCAGAACGTGCCGCAGCTGCAAGGGGTCGGGAAGCAGTACAATGTGGCGGTGACGACGAGCGACTACAGCAACGTCGTCGTTTTCTCCGAGAAAGACCTGCCGGGCCATAAACCGCAGCCATTCGGCAGGAGCAACCGCCAAGCCAACAGCAAACCCACGGGCATTCCCTCCCGCGACCAACGCTACGGCAATACAACCAACACCACCTCCAACAAGTACGGCCGCTCCCGGTCCGCCATCCCCAAGCAAACCTCCCTCGCCCCCCGCATCCAACACGAGGCCTCCGCCACCCCCGTCATGAACGCCGACTACGAAGCATCCTTCGCCCGCACCTGGGCCGCCCACATGGCCCCCAAATCCCACACCACGTACCTCGGCGCCGTGGACCGGGGCATGCACCCCGGACTCAGCTCGAACCTCAACACCTTCTCCTCCTTCGGTCTCTCCGCCCGACCGGGCAAAGGCAACAAACGCGGCACCGCGAACGGAGCAGCGGCGGGCAGGAGCAAAGACAAGAACGTCCGGGTTTCGAAACCGGAGCTCCTGGACGCGCTGCAAGGGTGTTTCAGACGGTATCGGTACTGGCCGCTCAAAGCTCTGCGGATTGAACTGCGGCAGCCGGAGGCGTGGATCAAAGAGGTACTGGAAGAAGTCGCGGTATTGGTGCGGAGTGGGGACTTCGCGATGAATTATACGTTGAGGGAGGATATGAAAGCGATTGTGCTTGGGGAGGAGGGGGAGGGGAATAGGGAGGAGATGGCGAGGGTGGAGACTGATGGGGAGGGGTATGGGGAGGATGGGAGTGGGGTGGAGGGGACGGGAGATGATATGGATGATGGAGATGATGACTTGGGAGGGTTTGAGGATGTGAAGATGGAGGGCGGTGCGTTATAAGAGAGGGGCAGAGCGGTTCTTGTTGCCGTGACATTTGCGTCAGGAAGCGGAGTTCGGTAGGGATGCTTCGATGATACCCAGCTACTGCTTTCACGCCTGGCAGGATAGCTTAGACATTGCTGTCATTCATTGCTACAGTACTCTACGCCTGTCTATGTCTAAACCCTAGAGCCTCCCGACTCACGCTCGCCACCCTCTTCGTCATCGGTGCGACCCACTAACGCCTCGCGCTCCCCCTCTAGGACACTATCTTCCTCCTCTTCCACCTCCTCCTCCTTCGCCCCCTTCCACCCAGTCCCCGCCTGCACCACAACCATAACCGCCGCCAACCCCGCCCCAGCCAAAAACAGCGTCCGCAACGCATCCTCATACCCCCTAACCGCCACCCTCCTCTCCCCACCCCTCAATTCCCCCACCAGCGCGGGAGAACCCAACAACCTCCTCACCAACCCCTCCTCATGCATCAAACCCTCCCTCTCAAACCCCTCCGTCAGCGAAGCGGATAATCGGCGAGTGAAAATCCCTCCTCCGATAGCCGAACCGAAAGATCCCGCGAAACCTCTAAAAGTCGCGAGGAGGGAGGTGGCGATATAGTGCGTGCTCTTCGGTGTAAGGTGGAGTAAATGCGCCAGACTGTAATTCAACGCCGCGCCCGTCACGGCTCCGCACGCTCCCACCACCAAGACGAAAAGCACGGGATTACTGTGTTCCGTCGCTAACAGCGCCAGCGCCACCAGTGTTACGGGGAACAAAGCGTACACCACCACCGTTGCGAAGTAGAAAGATCCTTTGCGAGTGATGTGTAGCCAGCCGACTGTGAGACCGCCGACGGCGAACCCGAAGTTGGTGGGGATGAGGATGCTGCCCGCGGAGCTGGGACTCCAGTTCCGGACCGCGAGGGCGTAGGTAGGCGTGTAGAAGAGGACGAGCCAGCGAGCGAGCATGTAGCCCGTTGTGGCCAGGCAGGTGAGGAGGAGGGCCCGGGAACGGAGTAAAGTGACCGGAATAATGGGGTCGGAGGCCAGGTAGGTTTCGTTGAGGATGAAGGTTATTAAGACGATGCCCGAGAGTATAATGGGGAGGATGGGGATCTGCTTCGGCGAGCTGAGGGCGTAGAGCAGGAGGACGAGGGAGGCGGTGAGGGTGAGGGCGCCGAGGTAATCGAGGTGGGCGAGGCGTTTTAGGATGCCGTGTCCGGTTTTGTCCTTCGCTCCGGCCGTGAAGTCGTGGGGGATAGCGAAGAGCAGCACACTGCCCCCTATCAGAGCAATAGGGGCCTGAGCCCAGAATAACGCCCTCCAACCGATGACAGGCAGGAGTGCGCCTGCTGCGGTCGCTCCAACCGCGACACCAACCGTATACCCCGAGTTAAGCAGCCCGATAGCCAGACCTCTTCGTTTAGACCCCGTGAGCTCAAGCACAATAATGATAGAAATCGTAAACACACCACTGGCACCCACCCCCGTCACCGCCCTCCCCGCAACAAAAGCCTCAAAACTGACCGCCAAACTCGACAACACCACCCCCAAGGCCAGAATAATCGTCGAGACAAAGATACAGACCCTCGGCGAGAACACCGCAGCCAGTTTCCCGTTCAACGGGCTTAAAGCGCTCATGGCTATGAGGTAGGAGGAAGTGAACCAGCTCGTTTTCTCGTACGCGTCCAGGTCGGCGGCGATGGCCGTCTGCGTGGTGGTGAGGAGGGAGATGTTGGTTGCCTGGAGGAAGATGAGGGCGCCGAGGGCGAGGGTGCAGATGGTGGTGCGGGTTAGGGTGAGGGATTGGTTGGCTGTGGTGTGGGTTTCCGGGGCGGGGCCAGGGGGTTTGGGGTGGCCGTTGAGCGCGCCATTCGCGTGGCCATTCGTGTGCGGTTCGAGGGCTGCTTCCTGGGAGGCGTCGAGGGTTGATGGGCCTGGGGGTATCAGTGGCGTTTGTTCGGTCGGGTCTTGGAGGTGGCCGTTCCGGGCAGGTTCGCCATTGCCGGAGGAGTTTGTAGACATCCACTTCGGAGGCCAGGGGATACTTGATACTCGCTTTGGGTCCGAGACGCGGTCTTCGACTGTTTATGGTCCGTGATGGTCGTTATCGCGCTGCTCCGATTACGAGATATGTCTTGGCAGTCCCGGTTCCCAGTTGCTACAGCAGAATGGCAAGAATCGACGCAAGCTTGCACTCCTACACTGCTGGATACGCCTCCAGGGTGTGGATGTCGTTGCCTTGGTTGAATGATTGGAATGATTGATGTTAGTTGGTTTAGTAATCATGATATCCTGCCGGCGCTATCGGATGAAGTGAGAAGGCGGCCCGGCTGGCACTCCCGACTTCACCTCCACAATAATATCATCTTGTCTCAAAGTATTCATGTTTACGCTTTGGCAACTTCCTAGCTAGGGAGCCCCCTTGCACTGGAATACCTACCGTGTATTCTGTGAGCCATAGATGCGTACCGACTTCATACCCGAACGTTGTCCGACCTCAGGATCCGGACGTCCGTGGCGTCATGCAGCCATGCCTAATAAAGAAGGTACACTATCCCACGCGCGCACTACCTGCGGGGTGCTGCATGAACCTACACCATCCGACCTGTCAGACCTCGACGCGTGAGTGCCATGCATCCGATGGACTAGGTCAATGCCAGCTTGCGGCGCGGTACGTGACTGCCGCCTGCTTCCATGGCGTGCACCCTGGAGGGGAACAGCGTGGGAATATCACGGTGGTTGTGCGGTATGAGCTGTGTAGACCTCATATCTCCACTTGATCTGGTGACACCTGCGAAGCACATCGCTCTTCGACCTGTATCTGATCTTCCTCGTTCGCCCAGTTGCCCGTCGCAGCTCGTCCGACATACAAAGCTTCTTCGCGCGTCTCTGGAAGTTCAAGTCTAACTTCGCCTCATGCTGTATGACTGAGGCTTCTCGAAGATCAGATCGCAGACTCGGTACGGCATTCTGCTGAAACGGCGAGATGGGGAAGCAGGAGGGCGTGGAGATCGGCATCGTCGGTGCCGGCATTGGAGGCGTAATGGCAGCCATCGCTATCGCTCGTGCCGGCGGTAAGGTCACGATACTCGAAGCTGCGTCGCAACTTGGCGAGATTGGCGCTGGCATACAGATGGTTAGCTTCCAACTATCTTGGTTTAGACGAGATGGTTTGCTGACAACATCGAGACGCCGAACGTTTCACGTCTTCTTATCCGTTACGGCGTCGACAAAGCTATCGGGCGGAACTTGGTGCGCTTCACCGAAGTCAATCTGAGACGAAAGGACGGTACGCCTGTCGGCTATACCAAGATCCAACGAGTCGAAGATACGCTAGGCTATCCTTGGTGGCTGGTCCACCGACATCACTTGCACAACGGTCTAGTTGAAATCGCTCGACAGAACGGCGTCAACATCGTCATCAACAGCCGCGTGGCCAAGCTTGAACAAGGTGATGACGGGGGGGTCTCTGTTACGACCGAGAAGGGCAAGCAATATACGTTCGATCTCCTCATCGGTGCAGACGGCGTCCAATCGATGGTACGAAAAACGCTATTCCCGCACGCCAAACCCAGACCACCGACAGGCAACTGCGCGTACCGAGCCATCGTCCCATACGACCAGGTAGCCGCCGACCCGCTTACCCGGGAGCTAGTCGAGGACAAGTCCGGAAACCGCATCAGAACAATGGATGTCTGGATGGCCCCCACCGGCTACATAATCAGCTACCCAATCTCGGACGCCAAAGACTTCAACATGGTGCTCAGTCACTTCCGAGAACCCAAAGTCAGCCAAGTACAGGAAGTCGACGTGCAAGAAGTCCGCAACGAGTACGATGGCTACGACCCCCGGATCCGGCGTGTCATCGAGATGATCCCACCGGGAACAGCCCGCTGGCCGCTCCTCGTCACCGGCCCCTTGGACTCCTGGTCAAGCCCAGAGAAGAACGTAGTCCTGATGGGCGACGCCGCGCACTCGATGCACAACCACATGGCCCAAGGCGCAGCCACCAGCATGGAAGACGGCGCCTTCCTCGCCCGCTGTCTCAGCCATGTGATAGCTGGCCGGATCTCGATCCCCGACGCTGTGAGCATATACGAGAAAGGCCGCATGCCGAAAGCGAGTTATAAGCAGCAGGTCTCGTATCTCAACGGCTGGCTCTGGCACCTCCCCGATGGTCCCGCGCAAGAGGCACGGGATAAGTCAATGGTGTGCGAGTTGAGGGGTGAAGTGCCGATACATAGCGCGAATCTGTACGGGGACCCGAGTTGTGTGCTGGAGTGCTATGGCTATGATGCGGAGATGCATGCGGATGAGGGGATTGCGACGTGGTTGAATGGTGGCAAGCCGGTGCGGGATGCTGTCACGACGGTGGTGGGATCCGAGGCACAGAAGATGGCCAACTGGTTCCTGCCGGATGGTGAGAAATTTGAGGTGCGGCCGAAGCTGTGATGAGCAAATGCCCCGGCAACGGCGCTACCCAGGATTATGATGCGGCGGCAAGAGCGGCTGCGGTTATATGTACTGCGTTGTGTGACAACGATTGTCTGTTATAATTTATGAAGTAGAGCTGACCTTGTCGCACACCACCAGCTATACCGTCTTCGGCACTTCATGCTTCTCCTGATTATGTGCTGAAGCCCAAGTATAGAGCTTCTCCGGCTGATCCGGGCACTCCTTGTCCCGTAGAATGTAGTACTGCCACGCCCAAGGCAGCACGGTCTTCCACTGGTATATCGCATGCTTTGCCGCTGGGACGCCGAATATATAGTTAAGCTCTTCCAATGAGACCGAAATCATGTTTCCAAAAGCGCCGCCACCGACCGCTGCTCCCGCAGTCTCCCGGACGAAGAAGAAGACCAGGATGAAAGCCAGCACGTTCAGCCCTGCAAAGACCCCGAGAAGCCCGACGTGACCGATAGCGTTCGTAAGCGCCGGCACGAACAATGCTAGCACCCCGGCGCCGAAGAGGTTCGTGAAGACTGCGAACGACATGCAGACCATGCGATGCTCCATCGGGAAGACCTCGGCGGAGAGCGTGAACGGGACGGGTCCGATGCCGGAGGAGTAGGCCGCCATGAAGAGGAAAGTGAAGAGGGCGATAACGGGTGTGCGGGCGCTGTTCGAGGTCGACATGAGGAAGCTCAGACCAGCGGCCAGGCTGGTCACTGCCATCAGGGGTATGGTCACAAGAAGGAGCCATCGGCGTCCTTTACGGTCGATGAAGTAGTACGCCGGGAATGTCTGCAAGACTCGTGATTAGCGCGTGCGGCCTAAATGTCTCAGTGACACGGTGTTGGAAGTAGCAAGTAAGAAGGCGAAGGGTGGACCAACTGTGGCCATCCTGTGAATGGAGTACACTTACGAAGAGGAAGTTCGCCAGACCGATTCCCCAAGAAAGAAACAGCGGTTGGAGGTAGCTCGAATTCGCCAAAACATTGTTATCCTTTTGTTCTTGGCCACGAGCGTCGCAAAAGAATGTTGAGCTGAAGAACTGCAGAGCGTTGACACCGCAGAGTTGCTGGCCGATCATGCAGACCATGGCGGCAGTGATGGCGCGCTGGTTGCGCTTGATCGAGAAGAGCTGGTATAGCTTACGCCAGTAATTGACGGGCCTCGCGGCTGCTGAGTGACGCCTGAACGTGCTGGCGAGCTTGCTTGTTCGCTTCTTGCCCTCGTCACCGGCTGGGGATTTTGTGACCTCTCCCAAAAATCGACTCTCAACCTCCATCTGGCAGTGAACATACAGCAACTCCTTTGCAGCCAGGATCGGGTGAAACCTCAACAGTATGAGGTTCTGGTACGCCCTCCGATAGTACCCTCGTCTCATCAGGAACCTTGGTGATTCGGGGCAGACGTAGATCAAGCTGAGCAAAACAATGGTCGGCAATGCTGAGCTCGCAACCTGCCATCGCCAAGCCGTGGGCCCAACCTGCGAGACGACCAGATTGGCGGTAAACCCGCAGAAGACTCCGAAAGCGTCGAACAGTTGCCAGTTCATGACCAAGGATCCCCTGATGTGGGCGGGCGAGATCTCGGCGGCGAATACCGGTACGACGGAGGCTTTGCACCCCATCCCGAGGCCCAAGAGTATGCGACTCACCAGGAGCTCCTGCCATGTCCGCGTGCAGGCACCACCGATGGCTGACGCGAGGATAATGACAGCGGACAAGCAGATCGCCGCTCGCCGACCGAAGAAATACTCGTTCAGCGGATCGGACAGCCAACAGCCGACCAGGCTAGCGGAGAGATAGGTCGCAGCGTTGACGATGGAGAATTTCCAGGCGTCGATGCCCGTAGGGTCGCAGCCCTGTAGATTCAACAGACCCAGTTGCTGGGGCCAGTTCAGGTTGGCGCCATTGGTTCCCGTCTGATTCCCTGATGATTCTGTCAGCCAGCGATCTAGTGAATGACAAAAGCTCCTGTCCACATACAGCCCTGTACCACGGCAGCAACGCAAAGGGTGATGATAGTGACTTGTAGCTGTTTCGGCTGCTTCCAGAAACCCGAGGAAGTCTCATTCTTGAGCGCTTCCTTCTCCTCGGGAGTGAGTCTTGGCACGCTCATCGAGGCTTCCGGATCGCGCAAGACTTTCCCAGCCTTGAGGAAGACCTCCTCGTGATTCTCCAGGTGATACCGTCGTACGAAGTGTTTGGTGAGGTTGTCCACTTCCTCCGGTCTCAGTCGGAGGAGCTACCGAGAACGAAGGGTATTAGCCGTCAATATCTTCGACATAGTTTGAACCCTTCGGTCTTACCGGGCTGTCCACCAGACCTTGATCGTTGGCATCGAACACATCGTCGGGAACCCCAGCTATGGAGTCGGCGTCGTTGGACGACACGTCCTCAGTCGTGCGATGACGACGGTGCGGGACATGGTCCACTTCATCATGGTGCAAGGCCATCATGTTGTTGTTGATCGCTGGATGTCGTCAGTCTCGTGGGCGAGGAGGCGTGTATATAAGCACGCATAGAAGACGAGTGTGTCAAGGCCGTGTAGAGATTATACACAGACTGACGCTCCAAAGGAGAAGGCGGCCTCAGAAGTCAAGCAATCAAAGTCCGGGACGACAGCGCAGCCCCATCGTACTATCAGGTGGACGGGCGATCAGCAGCGAAGCCTCATGCAATCCGCTTGTGTCTCTGCGTCGCGAGCATGAGCATGTGCATATTGACTCTATCGGGGAGGGGCTGAGCAGCCAAGTCTTCCGCCCCGTGTGTTGTCTGCTTGACCGGTGTGAGGGTTGTGTGGAGAGGTTCATGCGGTGCCTCGCGGGGAATGCTGGGGCCAAAATCCCCAAGGTCGATCACGGAGGCGCAGCAGAGCCGCAAGACCAGCTTGCGGACCAGTTTGCCACCTGTTGTATCGTGACACCACTTCAGACAGAAGTGCAGTAACAGAACTACATCGCCTGCGCCTGCGAAATCCTTAGGCTCAGACGATTCCGTAGGTAGGCATTGTTATGGATCAAGCATCATGTCCGAATTGCAGACCGTCGCCGCTGGTGAGTTTCGTAATGGGTCAGTATGGACTGCACTAACGGCAATCACCTAGTGTTCGATCTGCTGAAGCTTGCCTGGAACGCTGGACTCTTCCTCAAGAAAGTCTCGCAGGCAGACAACATCGCAGCGGAAGTGCTCGAGAGAGTGCAGCGGCTGAGCGACGTATTGGAGGGCGTGAGAGCAGTCTTGCAGAGAAGGAGAAAGAACGGCGTGCCACTTACTAGCGATGGCGAACACTCCGTGGAAGCAAAGATCAGTGAATCTCTCAAGGCATGCACCAGGTTCCTGCAGAACTTGGAGCAGCGCCTTGGAGGGTTTGACGCTTCGAACGGGGCAGCGAAGATACTGGTGACCCGGTTCAAGCTGGCATGGAAACATCCGTCAATCGCTAAAGGACAAACCGACCTGGAGGCGCGCATCAGCATATTGCAGACAAATCTTGTGGTACTACAGCTGTAAGCCACGCCATGAGCCCAAACCCCACATCAGGACTGACGGAAGTGCGACGGCAGCTTCGATCAAGCAGACACCCACTCAACCATAGGCGCAAACCATGTAGAGCTTCTTCGGACCCTGACCGCCCTCGGAAACCGAGTCGAAGAAGGCAATAAGTTGCTCAATACTATGTTGAGTAAAGGCCGCCAGGCTTCGAGCCAGACATCACCCACGACGGACCTCTCCAGCCCGGTTGGCCAGTCAGAGGATGACGGCGCAGTGTCAAGCCTCAGTGACTGTCTCCGTACTGCTGAAGACATCTACGAGCGATATACGTCCGAGCACGACCCGGACGCTCAATCGATCAGACTGCAGGACCGCGTTCTCGCACCTAGTCGACCACTATCGCGGCTCGATATAGGCACTCCCGAATCCGGACCGGCAACACCTGCCTCGGAGACGGCGAGCGCCAACCCTGCGCAGTCCATCATGCCAGCAGAATCCTCGTCGCATGTTGAGACGCACGCGCTTCCACTGCGGATCTTAGACAGATACGTCGCAGATTACCGCGAGCGAGCTCGCACCGAAATCGAGAAGTCGCATTTCAATCAAGCCGAGACATGTCTTGACTCTGCGGCACGCTACTCGGAGGCCAGAGAACAACAGTATGGCGTTCCATTCGACGACAAGGTCCAGATAGGCGAGGAGCTAGCAAGCGTCTATCAGCAGCAGGCACGATGGGCAGAAGCCGTGAGCAAACTCCACGAGCTGATGCGGGAGAACAGCCAAGGCGTGGATGACCCGGCAGTCCTCGCCAACGCACGTCAGAACCAGTTGCTAGCCTCTGTGTACTTTGACCGGCACGTGCATAACACCTCTGGCGGACTATACGGCGGCTCCGACGACTTGGAAGTTGCAGAGAATCATGCCCATGCTGCCTTCGCAAGGCGCGATAGCGTCCTGGAGAGAAGCGAGACCGCCTCCGAGGACGAGAAGGATCGTCATCAACTCTGCATGCAGCTTCTCGTCAATATACTGGAAGCCAGAGGAAAGACGGTCGAAGCTAACGTGTGGAGAGAAATGCTTCAGGACGGCTCATCGACCGCGGACAGCCTGAGAAGAGCCTCGACACTGGCTTCGCGCCCACCAGTGGACTTCGAGGTCGTCGAGGATCGGCATGAAGCGCTGATGAATGCCATCAAGTCTGGAGATTCGGAACAGCTCCAAAGTCCAACAGCCTTCCAGGAACTCAACGTAGAGAAAGTGTGTGGTCGTGGTGAAGGCAAGACGCTGCTTATGCACGCTGTCGAATGCTCGGACCAAAGCACCGTTCACAGGATGCTGGACCCAGCTGTTGGCGCAACCGTTGATTCCCGCAACCGGAAGGGGCGGACGGCGCTACATTTGGCGGCTTCGCAGGGGAGACACGACATGGTGCGCTGCCTGCTACACCACGACGCTGACATCGAAGCCAAAGACAACGATGGCGAAACGCCGGTGGTGAAAGCGGTCCAAGGAGGCCATCGGGACATAGTACAGGACCTGCTGGACAGCGGGGCGAATGTGTTCACCAGGAACTTGGTCCGCCTCGATGAGTTTGGGTTGCTGCATCATGCGATATATCTGCCGAACACCAAGATGGTGAATCTGCTCCTGGATATGGCACCCGATCTCAAAGACTCCGTGGACCAAGCCGGCAGAACACCATTGCACCTCTGCGCGGAAGCCGAGAACATCGAACATGCAAAAGCGCTCATTGAGCACAAGAACCACGCTGATGTCAATGCTTCGGACTCGGCCTCCCGAACGCCACTGTACTTTGCCGCTAGCAAGCCAGCCACTTCGCAGCAGCGAGAAGCAATGGTCAATCTGCTTGTACTCCACGGGGCTGCCGCAGACGAGGCTAAGCCACCGCTGAGAATGCGCGAATATGCTGCGCTGAAGCCGGCGGTTGTACCCCGGCGAGCAAACCGCTTGACTAGGCACGATAGTATCAGCACCGATGGTTCGATCGGGACAGTGTCGTCGAGCGGCACAAAGTTGAGCCGTATGATTTCGAGCCGGATGGGTTTCAGATGAGAGATACTTGGCGTTCGGTACGTGATATTTCAGCGGTAACGAGGCGCTATCCTCTTTTCCGGTTTGTCCTCGAAGTGAGTAGCTCGCTCGGCGTTCAGGCCGACAATCTTATCTGCTTGCTCAAATGGGAGAGCTCAGCGAGAGCCGTTAGTTTGCGGCCGGTTCTGAGCCAGTCGCGAAAGGTTCCTCAGCAAGATGACAATCGTCACCTTGCCAATGGCGGGTACGTAGATAGCGGCTCGCTCTTTGACATCGGGCGTGAAGTTCTGTATCAATCAATTAGTGGTTGTTACGAAATTATACTGGCTGGCGCACACACCTTTTCACTCGAAAAGTTGATACACACCGCACCTTCTCTGATGAGGTGGGTGGGCACCTTGTACGCTTCGTTGGGAACGCCGCTTACGACCACATCGCTGATGGGCAAGCATTGCTCCAGGCTCCAGCCTTCCATGTCTCGGACTTCGTGCTTCTGTTTCTTCAGACCGCTCCCTCGGCTGAAATGTTGCACGCCGGTGATGTCGACGCTGTACACCTCAGCGCCATCATTAGCCAGTAATGCTGCGAGTGGCCTGCCAACCACTTCGCTCCTGTTGATGACCGTGATACGTCGCCCGAAGAGCCGTTTGCCATAGTCCAGGAACGTATTGTAAATCTGTAGATACTCGAGTATCTTGATGATGGCCAGTGGCGTGCAGGGCAGGATCGACTTCCGAGCGTTAATCGGAGGATCTAGAAAGCGAATGTTCTGATACATGTTGCTGATGAGCTGAGGCGACAGGCCTTCCACGTCTTTGAACATGCTGACGGTCCATTGAAGTGTCTGGTCACGCCGGGTGTCGAAGACGGGGTAGTAGACGATCATGCCGTCAACGGAGTCGTCGATATTGGCGTGTCTGATCTCGTCTTCGAGGTCTTCCCGTTCGACCTCGTGGAGTGTAAAGTCGAAGCCGTTTTCTCTGCAAGTTTTGGCGCTCCAGTCGGCATACATGCGAGCGGCGGGATCTTTGTTGGCGAGGTAGCCATGCAGGCGAGGTAATTTGTCGAGCTTCTTGAGGTCGGAAGTCACTTCGGCGAGGAGACTCTTCGCAATTGCCCCAGCGAGGACCGTCTTGCAGGGGCCAGTCGACGCCATATCTCTCTCTCTCTCAACGTCAGTGGGTTGTGATTGTGCACAAAAAAGGAGAGGCTCGTTGATGAAAGAAGTGAACTCAAGTGGAGCCGGGAAATCTTCGTTCTACAACGGGATCACCCGCGAGGCTAGCGCTAGCGCCACCGCGATATCGACATTTACCACACATATTCGACAAGCCGTTCGAACATTGCGACCTCAAAGACATCACCTCGGCATGAAGACATGAGCGACGTCCAACTCTACCTCCTCGAGGCCAATGCTAACAACAAGACCGGAGCCCTTGAGATAGCCGCTCGAACCGCCACTAAGCTCCAGCAACGTACTCTGAAGCTCATCGATCTGGTCACAAGCCTTGAACCGCATATCAACGACAAAGACAATGGCAGCATCCGGGCGAACTCGGTGGCGTATCTCGCCGACGTTATCGCCGCCTTGCCTCTCAAGGTGCTCTCTATGCAGGAAAGACGGCTACTCTGCGACTTCATCCTAGGCCGGCTAGAAGGCGATACCGAAGGCGTTGGCGCCTCCGCTAGGGCGCTTCTTGCCCTCGAGGCACTAGGCAAATGGGACTCATCGACGGCCCAGAAGGTCTTGCGGACCTTCGTCAACAACACTCACCCGCTTAGGCAATTCAAACTTCAGACCGAGCGATATGCGGTCGTCCAGCTCATCGACCTGCTACTGGCCAAGTACCGAGATGCCATGCGCGAGCTTCACGATGAGGATCATGAGTTCATGTCCGGCTTCATCTCATATTGGGAAGGGGAGAAGGATCCGAGGAATCTCATGATCATCTTCTCTCTCCTTCAAGTACCCATGACGGAGTGGGATGTACACGCCCACGCGCAAGACCTGTTCGATTCTGTCTTCAACTACTTTCCGATCACTTTCAAGCCCCCGCCTGACGATCCGTATGGGATCACCTCTCAGGATCTGAAAAACAGACTGCGGGATTGCATTGCTGCCATTTCCGATTTCGCACCATACGCTTTTCCACAACTGCTAGACAAGCTGGACTCGACGTCGATGAACACCAAGGTATCGTATCGCACCTAAGGATTCATCGATCTATGCTAACCTTCGCAGAGAGATGTCCTGCAGGCGTTACAGGCTTGCATCGCCGATTACGAGGCAAAGACGATCAACCTATACTCGGTCACGTTGTGGGATGCGCTCAAATTCGAGGTCCTGAACGTCCAAGAAGAAGATCTCGCCGAAGAAGCACTCAAGGCTCTCGCCCTCATTGCGGCCAAGTTCTCCGACTACGGAGAAGGGCCGCTCAATGCCTACTTGAGACCCGTCATCAAGGAGTGCAACGAGCACCTCGAAGATGCGCCGACTAAGCAGTCCGAGGCCGCTGGTCGGATACTCCATGCGCTCGTAGGCTCTGCGCCTCAAGCGGCGGATAAGGTCTCGAAGGGCATCCTGCCGGTGCTGTTCGCTCTCTACAACGGTTCAGAGTCCATCACGAAGAGGAGAGGCCTGCTCGAGGCGCTCAATCAGATCACCGCGGCCCACGTGAAGCTGACGGAGCAGCATCCAGGTACCGACTGTAGAGCGTTGCAAACCTTCGCGGGCGACGCTGTCGACGCCATGATCCGAGCTCTAATCAGCGCGCCAAAGTCGGAAGTCTCCTTCCGCATGGCTTCTCTGACTGGTGTCGCGCAGCTTGTGTCGGTACCGGGGGTGCTCTCTGATAAGCAGATCGACCAAGCAGTGGATACTGTGACCAATCTGGTGCTCCACGAGCAGTTGCAGGGTCATGGCGACATCAGGACCCCGGCAATTCAAGCCCTGTCGAGTATGGCGTTGAACGTGCCACAGACGGTCCGAGACCGGAGTGTTCCTGCCTTCATGGTGGAACTCCCAGACGTGCTTGAGGGAAACAGTGTACCCGCCGCAGTACTGGAAGCCTTTGCACAGTTGGCCTCCGAGCGCCAGATCTTCGAGACCGTCGTCCTCAGACTCAAGAATAAGCTACGCTCTGCACGGCATCAAGCTGCCTCACGGGCCTATCAACGAGCACTACTCTTCGCGATACTGTATGCCTTCACGTTCGGCAGTCCAGCGCGGGACGACGGCGTGATACGAAGCGCCTACTACGCCGACTATGCGGAGCCGCTCGCCTCCGATTTCGTGAAGGATGTGTCGTCGGAGACAGACCTCGTGGCCGCGGATGTGGTCGGGCGCATCTCCAACATCATTCTCCGATCACAGAGTGTGCACTTTCAGAGTACGATGTACCACAAGAACCTAGAGTGGCTGTCACCAGGAGAAGATGCCGCGGATACCGCGAAGCAGCGGGCCGAACATGTCACACCATTCTTGCTTTACTATTACGCGGCGATGAGACCCGGAGTCGTTGACGCCGCAGAGGTGGTCGGCTTACTGAAGCAGCAAGCCGTCTCAGCGTTGAGCGTGGGGAACTCCAGCCAAGCAAGCGCGACAACACTGCGACTCGTATCGCTGCTAGTGAACAAGTTCGCAAACCCGAAGACGATGCAAGCAATCTTGGCAGAGACTGGGCTAGAGGTGGACACCCTTACGCGCGACGGCTCGTCACCGCAAGCAGTACAGGCCGCCTTCGCCGTGACGAAAGGTCTCTTAGTCCAGGGCAAATCCGGCGCACTCACCACACGCTACTTACAATCTCTACTCTCCCTCCTCTCAACCTCTGACAGCACGACCGCCCACCACTTCACCACCCTCCTCGTCCCGGACGAAATCCTCTCCAAAGAAAACCACTGCCTGATCTCCGGCCTCTACAAACAGAAACTCTTCAACCAAGCCATCCCCCTCCTCACCGCCGCCATCCGAACCGCAACTCCCTTGCAGAAACCCGCCTACCTCATAGCCCTCTCGGGACTACTCCGCCACCTCCCCTACTCCATCCTCTCCCCCTCCCTCGCAACCCTTACCCCGCCACTCCTCCAAACTCTCGACCTCACTTCGACCTCCGACATCACCTCACCCGCCGCCGCAGACCAAGCCGTTAAAACCTCCGCCCTTATAATCTTCGAATCCGCACTAATGCACGACCCCTCCCTCCTAGCCGAACACACCTCCTCCCTCGTCACACGCCTGCTAAACTCAACAGCATCGCCAACCAATGGAGCCAGTGTGAGGGCCAAAGCGCTACAATGCCTCGCTCTCGTGCCGAGGCAGCTGAAGCGGGAGGCGGTGGTGCCGTATCGGCGGCAGGTGGTTAGGAGGCTATTGGCGTGTTTGGACGACGGTAGAAGGAGTGTGAGGGGGGAGGCGGTGCGGTGTCGCACAGCGTGGTTGGGGCTGGATGAGGGCGGTGAGGAGGAAGACTGAGGAATTGGGATGTTGTCGCGCTGGGAGGGAAGTGGCGAGAATGAAGCGGTGGATGCAATATATACATACACGTTCACGGATAGATGCAAGGGTGGGTGTCAACAAGCCATATCAAGTTCCTTGTTTGTTCACCAGCGGCCTTCAGCTACTCCCCCCAGGTCCTCCAAACGACCTTACCAGTGATGGGGGAACGATCTGAGTACATGTACTGGTTTGCAATATTTCTTCCCGAGCCTGCAGCAAACCTAAGTGGCGCCCAGCCTCGATGGTGACGGACGGATTCGTATCTCATACATCACACAAACGCTTTTCGCTTTTCGCATACGCCTGGGCGCCAGCTTCTAGCTAAAGGATACAGATCGCGTCTTTGCCTTGGCCTCCGCCCTATGCCTTCCCAGCTCACCCGTACCTCCCCACCCTCGTCTTACCCCCCTACGCATCCAGCTGCACGTAATTAGCCGGGAACAGCCCACGCTTCCCTCCGTATTGGCCAAACCACCAGTCGTCGTCCGGGAACTCCTGTTAAACATCAGCATCGCACTCACATCATACAAAGCTCCACGGAGGAAGAGAGGGGTTACTTACGAGTTCCGTGACCGTCGCCCCGTCCGGGAAACTCAACTCATTTTCCTCGGCAGCCTCGTAATCATACTGCGCCGTAGCCGTCTTGCCACCGCCCGCAGCACCACCAGCCGGGTGTGACGGAGTAGCTTCCTCTTCCTCCTCCGCTTCCGGCTCCCGTTCAATCTCCCTCGCAGGAGCAGGCGGCGGCGCCATAGCAGCAGACCCACCAGCCTCATCCCCACCCTCGACCAGCTCCACATAATTACTAGGGAACAACCCCTTCTCCCCCCGCCCATTCATCCCCATCCACCAATCCTCATCCACCATATCGATCCCCGTGATCCGCTCCCCCTCCCTCAACTCCAACTCATTCTCCTCCGCCTTCTCGTAATCGTATTGCGCGATCGCCGTCTTACCACCCTGCTCTTGGCCCCGGGAATCCTGCGTCTCAGCTCCACCCACAGCGCCCACAGCGGCCGCCTGGCCGGCCGAACGCGCCGGGTCGTCTTCGTGGATCTGGGGTTCGGGGGAGGGCTCGCGGTGCTGGTCGATCGCGTGCGACATCGAAGCGGTGGGCATAGCGCGTGGAGGGAGGGGCTCGGGTTTCTCGATCGCAGTCTCCGGCTCGCGGGCCACGGGCATGGCGATGCGGACGGGCGAGCTGGGCGCTTCGTCTTCTTCGTCTTGCTCGTCTTCGGGCATTGGTCGAGGAGGCGGCGGTGGCAAGTCCTGGTGCTCTTCCGCAGGGTGCTCGGCTTGCTGAGGCCTCTGCGGCAGACCGGGGATCGGCACGCCACGAGCGCCAGCATTGGGCTTACTGCTCGTATCGAGTGGAGGAGGCGATGGCGCGCCGCCGGCAGGCTCTCGTGCCGCACCCATGGGCGCTGCGTCCTTGAAGCGGTCTCTGATCGAACCCACACCACCCGCTGCAGGTTCGTCGTCGGGCTGAGCCTGGGCCGGTGGCTCTGGTGCCTCGTCCCCGGTCTGCTGCGCGCTGACACCGCTCCCACCTGTCCTGTTGGGGACCTGCACGCCCCACTTCTTGCCTTCGTACCCGCTCTGCCATGCGCCGCTCGTCTGGCTCTTGATCGGCGAGGCGGGACCAGGCGCCGAGGTATCCGCAGCCCCGCTGAGACCGCGAGCTCTTCTTCGCTCTTCCCATTGCTGCGCTGGCGTCTTGCCGCCTTGATCCGCGAACGTGCGGCTGGCTGCACCGACTGGAACGGTAGGCACGGCGGGCTTGGCGTCGAAGCCGGCGGGTGTTGGTGCTTTCGTGCCCGTGAAGTTGCTGGCTTGGGAGCCGAAGCGGTTTGCGACCTGTGGTTTCGGAAGAGAAGACAGTCGCTCGCCAGACGTGAAAGCGGAGGATCGTTCACTCAGTGTCTTCGGCCTCTCGTCCTCACTAGATCCGGACTGGGTAGGCGCGGGTGCCTGCGTCGGAGGAGCCCCTTGCGCTTTCCGCCTGATCTCTGCAATGTCCACCTTGCCAATCGGCTCGTATGCGCCTTTGACGACGCTTGGTCTGTTGTCTTGTCGACTGCTCTGCTCCTGCGACTGCTGCCTGAGGGCGTTGAGATCCACTTTGCCGATTGGCTGGTAGCCGCCCTTCACCACGTCCGGGCTACCGTTTTCGCGCTGTGGTGCTTGATACCGCGATGGCTCCTTTTGTGACTGCAACGACGCCATGTCGACTTTCGTGGGTTGGTACGCAGACTGTACCTTCTCGAGTTGCGACCTCGAGACCTGCGGAGCGTCTGCACCCCAGCCATCGTTATCGGTCGGCCCTGTTTGTGCTGGCGCCTGCCTTGACCTGCCTGCCATAGGCTGGAAGCCGCCTGACCCTCCAAAGCTCTTGGTCGGCATCACCGGCTTGCTCGCGACTGGGGGTGGTTGGCCTCCAGAAGATGATGGGCCGCTGCCGCCGCCGCTGTACTTGGAGCCCGACGAGTCTGCCACCTTCTGCACAATCATCTCCGGCGTCAAGTCTCGGTCCGATCGTGCTGTAATCTGGACGTGATACCCGTGCAGCACCTTCGACACCGCATTAAGATGGCTCGTGAAGTAGCCCTTCGTCCGCTCAGGTACGCCCTCGCCACACCAAGCAATCAGGACACTCTTCGGTAAGGTGGTGTTGGGGTCTTTGACTTTGACAAATGCGAATTGCATGCGTCCGTCTGACATATCCTCCACCAAGTCTTGCAGCTCACCCTCTCCCGTCGTCTGCACCTTGAGCACAGACTCCTTGCCCCCGTCATTCTGGAAGGCACTGACGAGGGGCGCCTGTACTGTGAATAGTGCCCATTGCCCGTATGTGCGGGAAGAGCTGGTGGGTGCTGGGGCATTGACTATCTTGTTGTACGAAGCTGAAATGGCGGGCCCGTTGGTGGACAGGTTGAGGGCCGACATGGTGGGTCAAGCGAGGCGTGGTGACTGGATGGTGAGGAGAGCAGGCTTGTGAGGTCAAAGAAAAGATTCAATGTTGTGCCTGGAAGTTGCATTCACTTCTGCTCAGCCCACGGCCACGAAGCTCGCAGACCGAAGCTCGGCGGGTTACGTCAGCTTCGGGGCGGGACCGAGGACCGTTGGCCATCTGTCCCGGACTCTTGGTAGACTTCGTCGACTTTATATGCTACATAGTATGGCTGCGGCTAAGTAAAAATGACTATAGAGAGGGGAACAGACTATATGGATTCAAACACCGTAGTACGAGAGCAACGCACCGCATATCGCACTCTTTTTTGCTTATCTTAGAGTCTCTACTTATCTACTATAGCTATAGCTTCTACTTTTGTTATAAGAGCTCGACTAGAGGTTTGTCAGGGTATTCTAAGGAGAACCTAGCTATAGCCTTATTATAAGGATAATCTTGCAATAGCTTTACTATCAGGGAAATTTAGCTATAGAAAACTAGTTTAGCTATAGCTTTATTAGGTAATAATACCTACAGCTATGAAGGAGAGCTATAGTAGTGTAGCTATACTACAGGGCCCTATACAGAACCTCGAAGGCAGTAGTAAATACCATAGGAGTGTAATATCCGTCGAGGTCTACTGAGTTTCTGCAGCATACGGCCAATGGTCTTAACCCCACTTCCCTCCACCGTGCCACTTCATCCACTCCGTGGTTACCCTACTCATCTTCCTTCCTCCCACCACCTGTCATTCAATATCTCCATCCTGGGGACTTCATACTGCGGGACGTCCACGAACTTCTCGGGGGACTTGAAAGACACGTGATATGCGTCGATGATTGAAAACACGCCCTGTTCACAGCGACCTTATGGCCGGCGCCTAAACCGAGAGCATGGCGCTTCGCGCTTCTGCCAATCGTGGCTCGATTGGCTACGAACCACACCAAGACATACTGCCATGTATACTTCGAGACACGCCGCCCGTAGATCCGGACTACCAGTGTCGGTACTACGAAAGTTGGCTATGGCGCAATAGAACCTTCTCCTGCACTGGAAACCAACCATGGCGGCGACCAGCTCGGTCTTGATGTTTGGACTGACGCTGGTCGGTCTGGCGCGCGATATAGCCCGACTGACCTCGTCCACACCACCTTGTGCTCTCCCCATCATCCTCGAAACATTGTCTCTCTTTCGATACTTTTCATATCTCCTTTGTCAGGCGTAACATCTCTGCCTTCATTGCGTTCCTCCCCGTCTCGACGAGTCTAGCCGTCTCCCTCGCCGAAGCTCTCTTCTAGCATTTGCTCTTTCTTCTTGGGACTCGTAACGTTGACTAGAAGATGTTCACCAGCAACAGCCCTTCTCGCAATCCCAAGCAACCCCGATCGAGCAGCAAGCGTGGCTTCAACCCTTTGGCCAGCAAAGGCAAGCCTGACCTTGCAGTCGACACGTCTTTCACTAAGCACCAGGCACAAGCTCCAAAGCAAGTGTTCCCGTACGAGTCGAAGACGCAGGAATTGAGCTTCGTCAGCTTTAGCGATCTGAAGGCTGCGGGAAAGGGTGTTAGGGGAAGTCTGAGGCAGCAATTGGAGAACCGGCTACCAGTTCGGCCGTCTGCGCAGCGCTCTCTCTCCGAAAACAGAACCCCGGCGGCTAGGGAGAATGCCCGTCCAGGCTTTTGGCGAACTCAGACTTCTGCGGCGTTACCGGATGCCCTACCACCCTCGAGCGGACCAAATCTTCTAGTAGCACCGCTACACAAACGCATCAAGGGACTGCGGCCCTCGCCACTAGATCTCACGCATGAAGTGTCGCCTTCTGACCGTGCAATAACCATCGGCCTCTCCGTACCATCCGGCGCCGTATCCGACCATTCGTCGAGCCCGCAATCCGGCTTACAAGCTCGGAACCAAGCCAAAGAGGCGCAGACCCCGACTATCGTCATCACTCCGGCCAAAGAAGACTTCGCTTTTTCGTACTCGCCAGAAGAGCAACGGCACGAGAGACCGGCCTCGAGTACCTACTCTCGGTACACGAACTGCGCACCAAGACGAAGTGACTATGGTCGTACGCCTCCCGTACCGCCATTGCCGTTGTTCAATAATCGCCATGCGCCTCGGAACTCTACCAGGACAGTATACGAGGAAGAAACAGCGTACCAGAACCCACGGGGAAACGCTATCTCAGTCTGCACCGTATTCGAGGACGACGAGAGCTACCTGCAGCCACGGTCTGGAAAACGACTTACCTCCCAATCGCACCTGCCCACACCGAGAAGAAGCAGAGGCTGGTGGAACGTAGTCACCTCGCCCTTCTCAGCTGGACCGAAGTCGACTGCCGTCTTCTGGCGTTCGCCAGTACTCCCCAGCGAAGACGATGACCGCCAACGTATGCTAGACGAGCCTTCAGACATGGGAACAGTAGACCATCACGCCGGCGTGATCTTCACAAACCGTGCGCTGGAAGATGACGAGCTACGCTCCGCTTTGCCTCCAGATACTGGATCCGTGAGGCCGGCTGTGCCGAAACGGTCTGATACTGCGCCTGGTGCGCTCGATATTGGTGCGGCGCCGGTTAATATCTATCGAGTACCGAGTCAAGGGTTGGCTGCCGCGTATTATAATGCTGATAGGCATTTTCTGAGCTTGGTGCTTGAGGGCATTGGCAGCGGAGACATGAGAGGTGTCTTGAACGGATGGAGCCCGTCTCAGAGCGTCGCGCATCCGGACGTTGACGTGCGTGAGATTGGCAATACGGCTGGCGAGGGCCTGGAGTCAGGACATCTTGCGGAAGAAGACATGGCCGGTGAATGTGTCTTGTCTGATGCCGACCAAGTAGCGAGCCCTGAGCATGAGACCCGGGGCATCGATGGGACTGCGAAGGAAGACGAGGGTCCTTTCGCCGACGCAAACGAAACAGAGTCGAAAGCATTCGACAACCATGGACCACGTAACGTCTTCAAAACGCCCTTCGAAGAAGAATTGCAAGGTCCTAGCGCGGTCCGACCGACTACTGTACGCAACGATACGAATGCCACACTGCTGTCGACCTTCTCGCCGTTGACACCAACACCGATCGTTGAGGACGCCCACATGGCCACTTACATGGGGCCACAGTCATCCAATGGCGAGCTCCGTGAGGTCCTGCTGACCCCGGCTCGAACACGCAGCCCACATGATGCGGCAACCGCTGCCGCGTCGGCAAGGTATGGCCTGGTGGAGGCTCCGCCGCACGACCGGGGCATGGAGAGCATGTCGGAGAAAGCGCCTTACCGGCCCTCCCTTCACACCCGAACCGATTCTTCGGGCTCCAGAGGACTTGGCATCACCGACGGCGAGAAAGAACTCTACCCACCACCAAAGACCTTCGTTACTCAGCCGCGACTCGGCACAGACCGTTTCGGCCAGCTCACCATCCGCGGTGTCGAGGAGGACGAAAGGCCATACGTGCCATGGTACCGTCGCATGCTCTTCCCTCTTCTTTTCGCCGGCGGCCCGTTGCTCCTAGCGTTGATTGTTCTGCTTGTCATGCTCGTGCCACAAGCGCACAATGATATGGCCGTCGAAGCAGAGTGGTTGAATCTGACCGGCTTCCCGCCGCTTCCGACAGGCGTAGCTACCGTGATCCAACCGAAGGCTGTGAAGGAGGTCAGCGGATGTGTCAAACCGGACAGTTTGTGGAGTTGCGCGATGCCGTCTGATCAGGCGAAGGACGCTTCCGCCGGTGGTGGACCCGACTTTCGATTCGAGATCAGGTTCAAAAACGGTACCATTCTGAAGAACGAGACGCAGCTTGCTCGGCGATCTGCAGCAGTGACTGCGCAAGCGTCCAAGCTGGTCCGCAGGGACGGGTGGGCGGACTTGCTCCTCGCGGCGGATCCAGCAGTACCTTCGAAGAACGACCAACAATTCCTCGGCCAATACACCGACAACATCACTCTTCCGTACGAGGGCAAGCAGACGCCCTTCTACATCTCGCTATTGGATCCATCAGCGCTCACCGGGCAGGGCTCTAACATGATGAAGCGCCAAATCAACCCTTACCCATACCCGCAGCTGACGAACACCACAACGGACGCCACCACGACCGCCGGCAAGACTATACCTCGCCCTGCGCTACATGCAGATGGCAAGCCAGCTGGTCCCGTCTTGTACCCCTACGCCGAGTTCCAGCCTCTCCGCCTGTTCAACCGCGGTCGAAACGACGAGCACTACGGCTTCTACATCTACTTCGACCGCTCGCTCTTCGTCTCGAACCTCGCACTCAACGCTTCTGCCAGCAACGGCCTCAGCAACACCGTCGTCAGCGACAGCATTCCTCTCAACAACGCATCAGCCGTCTGCACCTTCTCGCAAACCCGCCTGCAAATCCAGATCTGGACGCGCCAAGCCACAGTATCAAGCCTAGGCCACCCGATCCCATTGAAAGGTCTACCGGCTATCAACGCTACGGCGAATGACATGGCTGCTCCTGGGTCTTTCCCGTACCCTGTTACAGTGACGTTAGATCGCCATGGCGGCCAAGCGAAGCAGAAGGGGGTGTATTGCTACGGTCTGAGCGAGGATAAGGTCGTACTGGAGAGTGTTAAGATGTGGGTGGATGAGGACCGGGGGTCTGGAGGCGATGTCGTCAATGCGGCCGCGGTCCCGGGGAGTAACGGTACGGCGCTTTTGGGCAAGAGGGATGGTGAGAATCATGGGTACGGTGGTGTGGATGGGGGAGACGGGGGGTGTGCTTGTCAATGGCGGAA
The DNA here is from genome assembly GCA_005059865.1 of Friedmanniomyces simplex. Classification (NCBI taxonomy): domain Eukaryota; kingdom Fungi; phylum Ascomycota; class Dothideomycetes; order Mycosphaerellales; family Teratosphaeriaceae; genus Friedmanniomyces; species Friedmanniomyces simplex. The sequence goes on from NAJQ01000007.1 coordinate 68,472, forward strand.
CTAACGGTGGTGGCAAACCGCTCTGCGAACACTGCCTACAAGCCTGAGAAGGAGGGTGCGACATGAAAAGCGTAATTAATTTAATCGTAATCTCGACAGGCTCGAGTCATCCCACGGCTGCCCTTCCGCAAGCAATTTCTGAAGATGCGCAAGCCGCATTCCCTTCTCAACAAACCGGTCCTCAAGCCACTGCGCCAGCTCATCGTCACTTTGCGGCAAAGTATCAATCGTATACCGATCCACATGAACGAAGAACCTCCACCTCTCGTCTAGATTAGCCAGCATAAGACTCTCCGTGAATCTCGGCGGAACCTGAAACTCCTTGCCGTTCTTTGCGTAAGCAATCGTGACATCGTAGACAGAATTGACGTGCTGCGTCTTGCGCAGGTTCTGCACACAGGCTATAAACCCTCTCGTCCGGGGATATAGTACGTGATGGCCGAGACGCTTGTTGTGGGCTCGACACCAAGCTTCCGCTTCCAGGCGTTTGCTCGCCGTATAGCGCGTTGCCTCGCTATACGCGATGAGCCCTACAGGAAAGAACAGTAAGCCCCGCAGCGGCAATAAAACACATACACATAGGCACCGTGTACGTACAAACAGGCCACCGCCGCCGCACCACCCCCCGAAAAACCCGCTCCATCTCCCTCCGATCTCGCGTCCACTCGCGACTCACAAGGCACATCCCCATAGCCCACAAACCCCACCCCAAAAACGGCACCCACCGCAACTCCCGCTTCGCGAACCAGCGACACCGAGGCAGCATCCTCGCCGCAACGGCCAGTTCCTGGATCATGTAGAAGTCCGTCCAGCCCACATGGTTCGAGATGACGATGGCGCTTTCACCTTGCCGTAGGTGCTCCGCTCCCGATACGAGGATCTGAGCGTGGTTCGCTCGCGTGAAGATATGCTGGATGCCGAGCCATATTGACTCGGCGATGCGGGAGGAGGCGTCGTAGCATGTATTAGGTAGTAGAACTGAGAGGGGGAGTAAGAGGGATAAGACCAGGTTGGCGACGAGCAGCCTGGCGAGCCAAGGGAGGAGAAGCGTGGCGCATCGAAGGCAGGCTCGCCAGTCCCACGGCCAGGGCCACGGCCCCGACGGCAGGCCGTTGCTCGTTTTGGCGGTGCAGCTGGTTCCTGAGGCTTTCGGCATCTTCCCGAAGGACTCGCACATGCAGGTGCGTGGGAGGAAACGGGTGGGCTGCAGGGCCAAGTGGTGGTGGATGGGAACCTTACATGTAAAGGCGGTGGTGCGGCGACGGCGGGCGTGGATAAAAGAGAATCGCACATCTTAGACCCGTTGCTTCCGGGCTTCCATTCCTCTAACTTGTCGTGGACAAGAGTGCGAGATTATATTGGAGAAACTACAGCGAAATGTCATTGGACATGTTAGATTGGACACGGTGCACTCAATATACTCTGTTATATAGAGAGATAGCTTAGAGTAATTGTTGAAAGTACTGTAGTCTTATGATATTAGTAGAGTCTATATCAACCTATAGAGAGAGAAGTATAGCCTTACTAGTAGCTTATATATATTTAGCTACTATTAAGTTATTAAGGAGTATATACCTTCTTTGTCTACCTTCTACGGAAGCTTATAATAAGAACTTTTCTCCTACTTTTCTTAGAGAGCACTTTCTATAATTAAGACAAGATAAAATTAGTAGAGCTATAAGAATTCATAGAATTTTGAATTTAAGCTATTTTAGAATATTACAGTCTAATAGTAAAGATCTTTTGCGTACTTTTAGACCCTAAACAAAATTTCGAAAGAGTACTAATCTTTGTTTTCCTACTATATAATCTTATCCTATTACGAGATATTCTATTAATAGTATCATACTTTTCTAGCATCTTTAGTTTCCTTATTTGCTGCTAATACACTTATGTTAGTCCTTAATAGTAGTGTAAAAGTATATGTGTCTTACTAGGTTATATTTATACATAGATTTCTATAAAATTGTGATAAGCCGTACAGATCTTAACGTTGCTGAATACTAAATATGCTCTCTTCTCTCTCTATGCTAATCATGATGCCTCAGGCTGCAAGATTTAGTGCCGGAAATCCGCACATGTATGCCGACTCCCGAGAGAAAAGTACATGTACACTGCGTGTACACCTCACTGTCAGCCCCCACCTACAAGCGACCACACCTTAACCGGCCGGCGCCTCTTTCTGCCGTTTCGTCCTCGCACGCTGCAACACGGACCGCCCCCGCCTAGCGCACTGTTTGGAATCACGACGACAACTACGAAGCCCTCTTTCCAGCAACCGGCGCAGTGCTTGTTTGTTCAAGGATTTCCACGTATACTACGACGATGACCAAGCGAGACTCAGCATATTCCTGCGCATGCTTATAGGGACGGCCGCTGGCATACAGGAGATCCGGGCCCAGGTCTACTACTGCAAAGCACCGAGCATACGCATACTACTGGACGTGGCTCCAACGCACCATCTCCAACGGCGTGATACCGCGAGGATCTGATTGAACTTGCGCGGGCTTCTGATCGCGGGAATCTTCTACTCTCCGAACACAAAGCCGGACACAAGAGTTAGCGCGGCCAAGGTACGTTCCACCGTCTGTAACAGCCTTCTTTCATCCCCGGGCTTCTTCCGTCGTGGTGTGACCGCCGGAGTAAAAGTCCCTGGCTCTGTGACACCCGCCGCTCAAGAACGAGGGAGCACATCAGTGCATCGGGGTCGACAGAAAAAATCTGCGAGACCCACGGCCCACGGTTAGCGGCCTCTTTTCATCTGCCTAGCTTTGCGATGAGGGTCAGGCCTGGAGAGTGCCCTTGTGACACGGTGCTACTCGTCTGACATGCTTGTTCGCAGACCGGCTAACTCTTCTCTGGTAGACACGAGTGTCGCTTCTCGTCTTGTGGGAGGATCTGCCATTGGACCGCAAGCGTCGGCTTCCGTCTCATCCGATAACATGCCATCCGAGCAGCACAGTACGTACTCCCGATCCCTCCGCGAGCACTTCTGCAGGACAGGCTGCGGATCTAGAAGCTTACAGCATGTCCGCGACAGGCGGTAGCTCGGCGAACGGGGAGAGGAGTCCGTTGAGTCAGCTCGACTTTCTCAAGGGCCTGAACAAAAAGGCAGCGAAAGGCATGACTATCCACCACCAGCAGTGATCTCGCGAACTGACCTCATCAGAGGATGGCCCAACCCCCAAGCGAAGAGGGCCGAAGCCCGACAGCAAGCCTGCTCTCACGCGACGGCAAGAGCTGAATCGCCAAGCTCAAAGGTATGGCTGCCGTACCCCAAAGACGCTAGCTTGGGCTGACGCGTCTTCAGAACGCACCGCGAGCGAAAGGAGATGTACATCAAAGCCCTTGAGCAGGAAGTGCTGCGTTTGAAGGAAGTGTTCGCCACCGCCACCAAGGAGCGCGACTCCGTCTACGAGGAAAATCGGAAGCTCCGGGACCTACTCGCTGCGCACGGCATCCAGTACGACTTCACCACCGCGCCCATCAAGTTTCAGCGCGAGGAGAGCGGCTATGGGCCTAGTTCTAGCGGAAGCATATCCGGCAGCTACGCACCAGGCTCCGATAGTACTGACTTCAGCCCACCGCCTCCAATGCCCAGTCAACCGCACCACACGTCGCAAAGTGGCGGCTCACGGAACGCGCCTTCTCATATGCAAAGCATGGCGCAGTTGCCAAGCAACCGTCTGGACTACGATCAGATTGGCATAGACTTTGTCTTAACGTACGACGCCCTTGGTAGACCCATGCAGCGTCACGCCCCACGAGCCCCGTACCCTTCGCCGCCACCTCAGAGCTGAGACACTGTCTTGCGCGAAGGCCTACGGTACGCGCGGCTCGGTTAGAAGCTAAACTAGGCTGACTGCTTACTTGACACAGGCTCGAGCGACCATGCATGGATCACATGCAGTACCTCCTCGTGCGCTCCCACAACGCGGACAACCTAACCTTCCACCACCCGCAAGAGACTCCGGACGACCCCGAGCACGAGCACATGTCCGGCCACGTGCTCATGGCCACGGCGCCCCCGCATTCCCACATCATGGCACGCCCGTCGGAGATGTATCCTTGCCAGATGCCGGCGGACCTGGGCACGGAGGGTCTGGCGAAGCTGCTTGATTTGAGCAACCGGTTGCCGTTTGACCACTACAGCGAGATCACGCCCGTGATGGCGTGGACGGCGATTTTGAGGCATCCCAGCGTAAGCCAGTTGACGAGGCCGGACTTTGAAACCCTCAAAGTGGATTTGGTGGGGAAGGTGCGATGTTATGGTTTCGGTGCGGTGGTGGAAGAGTTCGAGCTGCACGATGCGCTGGACGCCGTCTTGGCGAAGAAGGAACCGGCGCCGCTGTTGCAAGGATGAGATTATGATTGGATCGGCGCGGCGGTAGGTTTCGCTGCGAGAAAGAGTAGGAAGGAGTATGGTAGGATTCGAAGCATGCGTATGAATATACGTGATAACGATCTTTAGTACTCGACTTCACAATGTGTCAGACCAACGGGTAAGTTCGTCAGATCCTGATCTCGCTTACAATTTCATTCATTATCTGGAATAATGAGCGTACTGCAAGCTGTAAAGCTGTAAGCGGCATTTAGGAGGCATCTTGCCATTGAAGATAACGCGGCAGCACCAGATCAGAATGAGACCCTGCTCATCGTGGGAGCATGTGTCTTCGTGGTGGCAGCGGTCTCCGTATCTACCTGTCGCGAAGACGGAAGCGACGCGGGTTACCTGCAGCGTTTCAGCACCACGGCCGCAACCGACAGTATCGCACGTATTACGATGACACACCAGATCAGGGCTCCTTGCCCTTTTGCGCAAATCACAATGAGAACGAACACCATATCATGGCTCGTCACGCAGCGTCCCGACCGCCTCGCAGTTGACTACACAGAGATATCCTTGTCATTGGTGGATCCGAGGTCACGAGATATGAAGAGCATGCAGCTTTCCGTTGCGGCTCACACTGATGCAGGTCTGTCACCAACAAATGGCCCGTCCCTCAAGGATCTTTCGAACGCGGTAGGGCCGAGAGGTGAGTTGGAAGGAGTTTTGCACAGGTACGCTGATGTGTTCTGCGCTAAGGGGTGCGATGTGCGAGGCGGATGCATCGGTAGCGTCTGGTACGAGTCGTGCTGGCCGTTTCATGCTCATGCTGCCGTCGCGAGAGGTCTGCGGCAGTCCCGTGCAACGTCGCGCAGATTGCGAATCTGGGCTTGTCTGCGATCTCGAGTCCGAGGACGGGGGGACAGTTTATTACCACGGACGAGAACGAGGTGAAAAAAGACATTGACACGAACAGTATCGTCACTTCCGATCGTCATACAAGCCAACCTGGCGGCGCTAATATCGCAAAAGAATACGCCGTTCGATGCTCGTCCGTAGCCATGTCATAACTTTTCTGTCTGGATGTCAAAAGCCGCTCTAATCATACAGCCGCCCCGACGCCTGCGCTTGCGCCATGACCCTCTCTCGTCGCCGGAAAAGGTCCAAAGCCAAGCGTAACATCGTGTTCTCCTACGTCGAACCCGTAACCGCTCTTCGAAAATGCTATGCAATGTCAGCATATACTAAGCTAGGAGAAGCAGTTGGACAAGCTCACCCGCCGCGCGCCTACATCACCGCTGTCTGACACTGAGGACAACGCTTGCCCGGGATGACCCACACGGTCTGGCCTTTCGACAGGCAGTTCGGGCAGCGGCGGCCTGGAACCTACACTGCGTCAGTGTCAGGTCGACGAGATGGAGTGCACAGGCGACTCACCGGCATAGTCCGCACGGGTAGGTCGCCGATGATGGGATGGTGCGGCGCGTGGCGGTGTTCATGCCACTCCGCTGGGGTGTGGATGGCGGGCAACTGCTCAACGCCAAGTCTCCGCAGCTGCTCGAGGCGTTGTCTGTTGTAGGACATGATTGGGGAAGGGAGGATGGTGGGTGGTTTGATGAGAGTTGTGTCTGTATGGCGGTATGACGGTGTAGCAAGTGTGCTGTACTGAAACGACTGAGCAGTGAAATGAAAGTGCTTGAGTGGATCTGCGGAGGTTGGAGGCACGTCGAGCAGAGCCGATACTTATATCGCACTTGCTCCACGCACTGCCTTGGTCGCCTCCTGAGCACGCGGGAGTCCTTTCGGAAGCGGTACGGGAGCGCACATGATGCTGGCATGGTCGAACAGGGTGTATGCGGTGACTGCGACCGGAGTGCTGGGAGGAAAGTTCTTTGGTCGAGCAAAATTATGAGGAGTACAGGTTACACTGGAAGACTTGACCGATGCGATCCGATATGTGCATTTGCCAACAGAGAGATCGCCTTCCGGGCCCGAACCCTAATAGCGTAGCGACATCAAAGACCCGGGAGTTGAAGGAGGATAGCTCGCGATCCGCACGCATGACAAAGCTAGGAGAGCATAGCTGGTTGGGCGGGACGTCTGGCAGTCGTGAAGGGGAAGGAGCTTTCTCAGATCCTCGCGATCAGGGTCGGTACTGGTTACAGAGTCAGCGTGCTCGGTGTTCTGAGGAGATCAATGCGGTCGTGTGCTTGCGTGCACACAGGATGGGAGCATCGGCGTCACAAAAGCTGCTGTTGCCCGCATCGCTGTTCATGAGACGGTTGCTAGTCCGCGGTGTAGTGGTACAAAGGGCAGGGTCTGTATGCTGGGACCCGCAAGCGATAGCACCTCCGTTGCCAAACGTCGCAATCCGGGACTCGCACACCAGAGCTGGGCTAGCTTTGCCGATTGCAAACGCAACCTCCTCAGTTTAGCGATTTCGACTCGAGGCTTCGCAAAAATGTGATCTGTCATTTTTGGTGAAATGGACGGCTAGACCGGCTGACGCCAGCATCCCTGCCAGCGGGAATGCAGGACCTTGCATCCGGCCGCACATGCAGGAGATCGCTCGAGTGAGCCGGCCAAGCTTGAGTAGAGCGCGACCGATTCTCGACGAACAGCAGGCTGCTCAAAGCGATCTTGAGAAGGCCCAGGCCGGTAACACCGTGCGACTCCGGCAACTGCTTGGATGAGCCCGTCTTCGTGATGTGAGAATCGTCACGACACCCTGAGCACGGCAGTCACGGCCATCGGGAACCAGGACCCTGGGTCCAACGATCATGCCTCGTCGATCGGTGGCACGTCGACTTCGCGCTACGGAAGGTGTGGGTGAGGGTGGCAGCAGGACCAGACACCGCTCGTCCCGCACATGTGAGATTGCAGCGAGCTTCAGCATCGACGATAGACAAGCGTGTACGTGATACGGAAGATCCGCCATGGCACGACATGAGATCCAGCTCGCTTGCAACGCACAACGCATGCTCATGACATGATGTTTGCCGGCTGTTGGCGGACAGATACCGCGTCGTCTCCTAGATCATCATTCGGACATGGTCGGGGCACCATTCGTGTTGCCAGTGCAGTACAGCTCAGGGCAAACGAGAGTATATCAAACGCCATCTATTTTCCTCCAATGACCGGCGCGAACGAGTAGTAATGTTGGCGAGCGTCGTGGTGCCGTATCTGGGGTGTCATCGCACCGAAGAGTCGTCCCAGTTGAGCCTGATGTTGACGAGCAACGCACTGCCATTTGGCTTCGCGTCTGCCCCCCTCAGAGGCAACAAATGTAGTCCTTGTGGAAAGCGGTCGAGACGGAAGCAGGTCCAGCCCAGCATACGATCCTTCTGGTAAGACACATCGTCCATAGCTTTGAACCTGTGTCATAGTCAGAACGTTCGAACCTCCCACGTCGCATGCCACGCCTCCTCCAGGCATAGAAGTGGAAAACGTCCGAGTCCTTGCGTTAGTAGCTGCCGGCAAACCGACGTTTGGGCCGGCTCGTGTGCGCGTGAGCGCTTCCGCAGCCAGCATTACCGGTACCAAGCGGTTGCCAGCGGTTGCTCGTGCAACGTGTCGCGGCTCCTGGGCGCCCGACAAACACACAAATCTCGGACGGTTTTAGACCCGCCCCACACCTCGTAGCACGTTGATCTGGGTCCTTGACCAATTTGCTCCGCGCCGCGTTTGTAACCGCGAGAATGACCGGCAAGTTGTAGCACATGGTTCCCGTCACAGGTCGCAATGTCCCGACCTTGAAAGCTTGCTCGTGCACCAGACGGAAAGCGCAGGGCCGTGCCTGTACTCCCAACGTGGTTCCAGGAGGGTGGGCTATACGAGAGAACGAGATGGTTCAACTTACCTCACGAAGCTCAACTCTGGAACCACGTTCTCTACTCCCAGGAATGACAAGTCCTCGCCGCCGAAGTCGGGATCGTGACTGTGGCGGTGAGACGACCGTCGCTTCCACTCGCCTCCCTTCGACTTCCCCTCGTTGGGAATCTGACCCTCTTGCTTCTCGAGTCTGCTTTCGACGTGAAGCTGACACTTGATGTACACATCAGGAGTGCTGCTTTTCGAAGCGTCCAGGTTCTGCGCGGCCAACACGGGGACAGTCAAGTCGAGCCCTTTTTTCTTGACGGAGACTTCGTGGACATCGTGGTAGCCTGCCGGCTTGAGCACCCTGCGTCACAATCAGCATTGCACGAGCGCACGAAATCAGAGAGCTGAACCAACCAGCCTTCTGTGTTAGCAAACATGGCATCATTGAGCATCAGCGCAGCATCGACAGCTTGCCAATTCAGCCTGCAAGGCCAAATAACATCAGTACCGACTCCCCAGCAGGGCGTGCTCACTGATAAACCTACGCAACCATTTGGACGCCAGCTTGTCTCCAGAAGGGCGCAGGATCAAGATTGGATGAAGTGAATCTCGTACCTTTCGGATACACCCGCATCAGAAAGCTGGCATTATGCTGGAAGAGGGCTTCACCCTGCTCTTCCAGCAGGGCAAGGAGTTTGCCTTCGGACAGCGCGAAGACGTGCGTTGGCATCGTCGCCGGGTCGCAATTACGCCGCGATCAGCATCGTACCTGCTTGAAATGGGGCACAATCCAAGTTACCTCAGGCTGATCAAGACTGTGGAAGTGACAGCTGCGTGTGTAAACGCCCAGTCTGCCCAACGCTTCGCAGATATTGCCTTTCTTTCCCTGCGGCTCGACTTGCGCTTCGTTGGAGTCCGAATCCTGCTCCCCACTCGCGTTCGACGAGGCCCTCGCCCGCGTGACAGGTGGCAGATGCTGTTCCGTCTTTTTGGACGGTGCCGAGTACTTCACCTTGATGAGAATCCGCTTCCGCAAGCTCGCAAGCGTCGGCATGGGAGTCGTGTCGCAGAAATCGTCCGGGGGAGGGACCAGGAAAGGCTTCCAGTAGTCCGTCATGATCTCCACCATGATCCCTTGTTGAGCCAGGCTGCAGTGGACCTCCAGGCTGACGATCAGAGGCTGGTCGCTTGCACGGAAAGCGTAATCACGTATCACCTCGCAGACCTCCCGGAAAGGGACTTCTTTCGTGGCTGTGTGGCCGTGTCTTGAGGCGTCGAGTCAGCATGCATTTGGAAGTTATGGGTTCGTGAGACGGCTGACTTACAACACACGGGGCTCAGTCCTGCCGGAGTTCGTTCGCCACGGAGTCGGCATGAGCATCGAATCTCCCGCTGGTGAGTCAGGCCGCTTGGTCTCAACTTCGACCTCCCTTCCCTTCAAGTGAAGTTTATGCAGACCCTTCCTGACCAGTCCCCGGAGCTTCTCGCCCCCCTCATCCTCGGAAGCGTGGGGAGAAGCCGCGCCGTCCCCATCCCAAACGTCAATCTCGATACATCGGCAGCCACGCTTGAGCACATCTTTGTAGGCTTCCACGCTGGATTTGGACCACAGCTGGTTGCCTGAGAGGTAGCTATAGCGTCCAAAAAAAGTCAGTGGTTGTCCGGATTCCACGAGGCGAGTTGATTTGGGCCTACGTGTTGTGGCTGGATGATATGAAGTAGTGGGATATACGGTGGCTTGTGTCCAGCTCGATCGGTACAGCCTCTGAGGATCCAGTATCCGCGAGGTGCTTCATGAACGTGTCGAAGCCTTCAGCGCCGGTCCCCTGCTGGTCGAAGGCAAGTTTGGCATGCTTGATGACAGATGGGGCCAAGGTCGGGCTCGAGGCGGTCGCCATGCTGACGATATTGGCGACTCCTGAAGCTGTGAGTGAGCGGACAGTAGTGCGCGATCCGGTGGTATAGGCAGTGTACACGGTTGTTACTCAAGTACTGGATGTAGGTGATCCAACATCGGGGCGTGATCAACGTGGCACAGCGGGTGGCAGACTTGATGGACATGCCCGTTGCACAGTGAAGTATCATCACCGTCTCCGGGTATTCGTTGACGTCGCGCACGGGTATCATACCTGCTTCGCGTCCGTTGATATGATGTTCGTAACTGCGATCAGGTTGCTATCCCGGTAGTTCTAATGGTGGCTTCACGCTAATTCTGGAGATTGCATGTGCCTTCAACGTCATCCTTAATTGTTGCCCATATCCTTCACCAAGGACACCGGCTCACCAACATGAAGTCCAGCAAAGCAGCAGAAGCAGAAGTCCGCTCCTGGGGCTACCGCCACGTCTTCACCTGGACGGACTCCGCGAACGGTAACAACGAGAAGCCGAAGCGAAGCACTCACACACCACCACCTCGACCATTCACTAACATACACGTCAAAGCCCACTACGCGCCGCACACCCACTCCGGGAAAACCACGCACCTCATACTCCGCGGCGGGCTTACTATGGCCTACCCCGATGACGCTACCCCCAGGAAAGAAACACTGGGTGTAGGGGCTCGGTGGGACGTGGAAGCGAACAGGAAGCACGAGGTTTGGGTCGGGGAAGAAGGGTGTACATACGTGATTGGCGAGTGAATGAGTTCCTCGTTCAAGGTCGGAGAGAGCTGGGCGCGAGGACTGGTGGTCCGTGGCACTCGCCAGGCTGTATGATCCGACTACTCATTGTCATGCACGCGTACAGCACTGAATGCCGTGATGCTCTGTCAACCTCTTTTCGTGCGACTTTCCTCGCAAGAAGCTACTGGCAACCCGTCGATCACGGTGCTCGTCTTCAGAATCGGGAGGCCACCGCTTTGCACAGCGCGTTAACTCGATTCCACGACCAAGCAGTCATCCTTAAGCTACAGTACGGCTGGGAAATCCATCCGCGTTTCCTGTTAGCCGTCTCTCCCAGCTGGATAAAATGCCCCATCATTCCGGAACCCTGCCCGACCTCTCGCCGTCGGTATCGAACTGATTAACGTTCCTAGGCTTGCCCAGTCTCTCCCTTATCTCCTTCCCCCTCCACATCAACACGACAATGGGAATGAACTGCCACCCGAGTCAGCGGTCTGCACACACATACACATGGTCTCCAGCTCGGCATCAACACTCACGCCGAGTATGCTGCCCATGATGGCAAAGAAGAAGAAAGTCCATTGGTAGCCGATCTTGTCCGCCAAGTGGATGACGTAGAAGGCAAAGGTCATGCCGATCTCCTGGCGGAAGAAGTTGAAGACTTGGCTGACTTCGCTGCCCTCTGCTCGGTAGCAGTCGATGGAGTAGCTGGGCTGGTTAGCAAAGGCTGGAGTGTGAAGTCTCCAGGGCTGGCCGTGGTGCGTACGTGTAGCATGTTGTCGTTATGACTTGGACTGGGAGGAGGAGTGAGCTGGCACCCAACGCATCATGGGACTAGGAAGAGTGAACGCTTACGACCAAAGCAGGCTATGCCCATGCCTAGTATTGGCGCTATCCAGGCTGTGTGGTACTGCAAACAGAAGCCTTGACCTCGTTAGCGCTGGCGGTTGATCAGCAATACAGTGGACCGACCGTATATGAGCAGACCAGCCGGCACCATAACCTCACCCGTCCAAATGGCTTTCAGACGCACTTCCGGCTCCGGGTCTCTACCACCCAACTTGCGCTTCTCGCGCTTCACGATAGCGTCGACGACCCACCCGGCGCAGAGCTCGCCCAGAAAGGAGCCGATGGTTAGCGAGCCGCCGTACGCTAGGCCAATATCCAGAGTATCCCAGTGGAAGAATTTCTCGAAGATCGAGGCGACGGTGACGGCGGGTAGGATGGACGCGAAGCCGTATTGCGCGGCGTAGTACAGGGCAGGAAACACGACAGAAGGGTACTTTAGCATCTTGAGGTTCGGGAGAACGAAATCTCTGGCTTTTAACTTCAAGTCCGGATGTCGCGTCCACAACCTCAGGCCATTAAGGTAGGCTTTCACTCCCAGGAGCGGCCTCTCGACCGGCGGCAGGTTTGTAGGGTACCGGACGTACAGAGTCTCCGGCAGACAGAAGAAGATGACGACGAGCATGACGGCGTCGAAGATGGCGGCCATCTTGAAGCACCATCGCCAACCGAGATACTGGCCGACTAGACCTCCTACCTAGATTCACGAGGGCACTGTTAGTATGGACCCTTCAGTCTTGCAAACCAACTCTTCACAGGCGACTCACGATAGGCGCCAGATGGCTCCCATTCGTCATCAAAACAACATACACCCCCATCGCCCGCCCGCGCTGATGGAAGAAGAACAGGTCCACGACAGTGGCAGCGCCAAGCGCAAAAGCGACGGGCATAAAGCCGTTGAACGCCCTCGCGGCCAACAGCTGCGAGAACGTCTTGGCGTACGCACTCGCCAGACTCGTCCCGAAGCCCAGCAAGGTACAGAACAGATACAAGGGTCTTCTCCCGTAAACGTTGGCCAGCGGGATGAAGAGGAAAGGCGCTAGACCATTCAGCGCGATGACGACGGTCGTTTGGTAGGAGGCGCGCACGACGGAGATGTGGAGGTCCTTGGCCATGGGCGTGTAGGCCGGGTTGATGATGGCTGTATTGACGCCACCCAGACCGGCGAGCAGGCCGACCTGGAGGAGGCAGGCGATCTTGAGGCTCAAGGGCCAGTTGAGGGGGTCTTTGGGGTCCTTTTCGTTGTGATAGGCCAGTTGTTAGTCGTCTGATAGAGAAAGCGCGTGGTCTTGTTGGAGGAGGGACGTACATCACTTGGCTTTGGGCTGAGTTCTTCGTACGGCGCTGAGTCTACCCCTTTGCCCAGCTCGTGGTCTTCGTCATGGTCACCGCCGTGCTTCTCATCGAGACCCATGGCTTCCAGATCGTTCGTGGACACGGTCTAGCGTTTGCGTCTCGCTCGTCGTGACTTGCAAGACACGCCGGACAAACACGACGCTTGTACAGACTGCAGAGTCTGTAGCCGACATGCTACCTGCCGGGTATGCACTCGATCCTTCTGCCATCGCCGTCGTCGTGACTCGTGCCCCCGCCTGTCGTGCATCCTCCATGTCGATCCGCAGAGCTATCCGGCATGCTCGTTGCCGGCCAAGGATGATGCCTCAGGCTCCTCAGCGACTTCGGTATGCCTTTCATCCTGCGTTTGCCGACATGGCCTTCCGAGCTGTTAAGTCAAAAGACGGGAGCTTCGAAACGTTCATCATGTACAATAACCACTGCAACATCAAGACACACAGGTTTCCGCGTCACAACAAGCTCCCCAAACCACCATGAAAGGACCCGGCTACCTTGCCGTAGCGATCCAGCCCGGCTCAACCACCGACGAGGAAGCGTTCCATCACTGGTACAACACGGAGCATGGCCCCCTCCGCCTGCGTCTCCCCTTCATCTCGACCGGCGACAGATACAAAGCCGCAGATGACCAAACCCCCGGCTGGAGCGCGGTCTACGATGTCTCCGACCTATCCTGGCTGAACAAGCGCATTTACACCCGCCTCCGGGAGGAACGCTCGCAGCAGGAGAAGAAGGTGATGAGCACTTTCGACTCGCTGGACCGGAAAATCTACAGTACCGTCTCCACGAGGGGTGATTTCAAGGGCCCGGCGCCGTTGCAGCTGGCGGTGTCGATGCGGGTGAAGGAAGCGGATGCGGACGACTTCAACGAGTGGTACGAAGAAGAGCATACTTCGATGCTTTCCAAGGTCCCCGGCTGGCTGCGCACGCGGCGCTTCAAGCTCAAGGTGGGCGGGCTGATGGGCATGCCGGAGCAGGGGCAAGTCGAGTACCTCGCCGTCCACGACTACGAAAAGCAAAACGGCCTAGGCGGGCCGGAGCACGAAGCGGCGAGGTCGACTCCCTGGCGAAACAGCATTATGCAGAAAGTCCTCTGGCACGATCGGAGAATCTGGTCCCACCACCTCACCTTCGACTCGCTGGAGGAACCACCCTCCTCAGTCCTCACGACAGACGGCGCAGAGCTGCGCTTCCAGCTGGAAGGCAACCCCTCCGACCCAGTAATCGTCTGCATCAACTCCATCCTCACCAACCTGCACATCTGGGACGACGTGGCCAAATCCCTCACGAGCGGCGCCGTCGGCAACAACAACAGCCAGACGTACCGCGTGCTCCGTTACAACTCCCGCGGCTACTCCCAGCAAGCCGCGCGCAGCAACCCCACCCGCTTCGACTTACTCGCCGATGACCTGGAGTACCTCCTGCAGCGCACAGGAATCGCCAAAGTCCACGCCGTACTAGGCGTAAGCATGGGCGGCGTAACCGCCATCAACTTCGCCCTCAGACACCCAGCGATGCTGGACAAATTCATCGCATGCGACTGCAACGTCGCCTCCAGCGCCGCGAACAACACAGCCTGGGGCGAGCGGATCGCGCTAGCGAGGAGGGAAGGCATGGGAGCGCTGGCGGACGTGACGGTGAAGCGGTGGTTCACCCCTGCCAATCACGAGGCGGCGAGTGCGAGGAAAGTGTTCGCCATGGTGGAGCGAGCGAGTCTGGAGGGGTTCGCGGAGAATACGGGGGCGCTGTGCGATTATGATCTCAGGGACAAGCTGTCCGGGATCGAGACGCCGGGGCTGCTGATGGCGGGTGAGGGGGATGGGAAGCTGCCGGAGGCGATGCAGAAGTTTGGGATCACGAGCGCGTCTTTCAAGGTCATTCCTGGGGCTGGCCATCTGCCGATGTTGGAGAACCATGATGCGTTTATGGAGGCTGTGGCTGGGTTTCTGTAAGTCGTTGGTGATCTTGCGGAGTCGCGGTATAGCTTGTAAGGGATGCTGATGGATGGGATAGCAGAGAGCGAAGCAGGCTGTAGTGGTCCGCATATCGTACATAAAATCGGTATACACGCACGACTTTGCGCAATCATCGTCTCTGCCATCTTTGCGACATTACTGGCATCTCTCGCTCGTTGTTGACAGAAAATTGCTTGTGCACATCATGTCCATTTTCATTGCCGCTTGAACCACGCACATGGGATTGAATGCACTGCCAGACGAGGTCTAGGCTAAATCAAATCATTCATAACATCGCAAACATCATACCCGCCATGCCGCCTGCTTCGCTGGAACGCAGACACTCACACGACACCACCATACGCTGCACGCACGACCACCCAGCCGAGCCACCCTCAAAGCACATCCCGATCTCTCCGGCCACATACTCTTTCAGTAAACCGGCTCCGACACCTCCGCCGACAACTTTAACAGCCCCTCCACCTCCCCCGGCGGCGTCCGCCCCATCCCACACTCCGTCGCGACCCCAAACGGAAACCCCCCCAACACCCTCTGCGCCGCCTCGATCATCTTCTCCGTCGCCGCGCGATTCCCATAATGCACGACGCCCAGGTACAGATCCGTGCCATGCTTCTCGAAGTCCGGAATCAACTCCTTCAGCGGCGCGAGATAGGCGTCGAGATGCTCGAGGGCGGAGAGGGGGACGGGGCAGTGGAAGAAATTGATGGGGTGCGGGGAGTGGGCGTAGATGCCGAGGGCGCGCTCGGTGACGATGGCGAGGGAGGTGGGTTCGAGCCAGTGTTTGTGTTCCATGTCGCCTGTTTGTAGTACCCACGTTAGCCATCCACAGTTCGACCTTCATTCGGTATAGCGAAGGTGCTGACCGTAGCAATTGTGCAAGCCGACCTCCACGTCCTGCTCCACCTGTCCAATCATGCGCACGGTGTAGTCGACAATGTACTGCTTCACCTTATTTATATCCCCATCGCCAAACCACGGCTTGAACAAGAAGCCTTCCGCGAAGGCCGTGTCAACCGCCATATCGATCTGGATCGCCAGCTCCTTGTGCGGTATACTGTCCTGCAGCCTCCGCATGCCGCGATACAGCGCATCCTGATACAGCGGCTCGACCTTCTTTTGAAACGGGAGTTGCACGAACGGCGTCAGGACATTGGGCGGTGTAGCCAGCGAAACCTGAAACCGCGTCCCGGACGGAATCACCCCTTCCTCCTTCAGCTTCTTGAACGTGGTATAGCTCTCGATCGCATGGGTGTCGTAGCCCGTCTCCAGCGGACCCGCCTCCTCCAGCTTCCGCACCCCGGCGTCGACCTGCTCGTCCGTGAACTCGCCGCTCTCGACGGGCGCGTTGTGCACGAACTTGGTGCACAGGTCCGGACTGCCCTGGAACAGCAGCATCTGCCACGTCGTGAACATGCCGCGAAACCCCGTCTCGCCGTCCGGGATGCGCTTGAGGCGGTCCGGTTGGTGGGCGGTGCACTGCCGCAGCACCGCTTCCGTGTCGGGCAGTGGCACGCTGCCGACCAGGTGGACTCCGCTGACTCGCGGTGCCATGCTGCTGGGAAACAGCAGGAGGAGCACTGAGGTCACAGAGCGAACCTCTGTGTCGGGTCGCAGGAGCGGTGGAGCTGTGGTGAGAGGTAGGGCGTATCGACGTATCACGTCCGCGCGGTCACATGTACTCCGTCGCACAACCAGCGGCTCTCAGCGAATTACTGAAGCTGGAGCGGGTGACTCTCTCGCGACGGGTGGATGGGTGGTGAGCCTGTGGCTTGGGTCGAGGTGGGTTATACAGTAGAGGTACTGCTTGTCGTTCCACCGCGATGCGTGCATGTATGTGACGTGTAGCATTGATCGAAGCAGCTAGTCGACTGACAGCCACGTCGTCGACTCTGCCGCCGCGCCTCTGCAGGCAGTACCTAGGCGTGGCATGCGTCGAAGCGAGGGGCATGCGAAGCTAGACATGCAGTCACCACTCACCAACGTGGGTGATGGTGGAAGGGGTCCGGGTGGGTGCTGAGCTGCTGGGGAGCTGAGCTGCTGGGGTGCTGGCTGCCGCCCTCGCGCCGATGCAGGTCGGCGGCGTGCTCCCCTCCCGCCTGCCAATGGGTAGCGGGGCTCGGGTGATGCAGACCCAAAGCACAAGCCGAGCCTGCAGGACCGACTCCACCTGCATGCCGCTCCGTGAGGTCCGCGATTCGACTTGCCAAGCCGAAGACGACTACTGTTACTGCTCGACGTCCCCCTTCAACACGGAGACGGAACTGGAGGAGACTGCCAGCCTCGACCCGGCCGAGCTGGCCCGCCGGTCGACGACGGCGCGAGACCGTCGGTCGCACAACGGGAACGAGACGGAAGGCCGAGAGCTCAACTGTATACCCGGCCCGGCTGGGCTACGCGAACACTGGATCGAACCGTCCTCTCGGTATCGCGCGACTCTGTACGAATACTCTTTCCCTCCTCCTCCTCCTCCGTCTCCGCCTCCCGTCAGAATGTGCCTCCCACGACGACGACTCTTGGCCTCTGTGAACAGTAGTGGACGGCAGCACCCACACCACTACCAGCACCAGCAGCAGTAATGGACGCGGACGACTACGAGCGTGACAGCACCTTCGGCGGGGACCGCGCCTCCCTGGCCAGCAGCAGCACCTCCCTGCAGTCCGAAGTGACGCGCTACGAATTCGAGCATGGCCGGCGCTACCACGGCTACCAGGCGGGCAAGTACTACTTCCCCAACGACGAGAAGGAGCTGAACCGCATCGACATCGAGCACCACAACCAGCGGCTGCAGATGAACGGGGCGCTGCATCTGTGTCCCCTCGAGGACCCCATCGAGATAATTGACATCGGCACGGGGTCCGGGGTGTGGTGCATTGAGATGGCCGAGGCCTACCCCGGCTCGCAGGTGCTGGGGATTGACCTCAGTCCCGTGCAGCCCAGCTGGGTCCCGCCCAACTGCCACTTCGAAGTGGACGATTTCGAGTTGGACTGGTGAGAGGAGCAACCACCTTACTTACCAATATACCGCTGAATGACACGCTAATCGGGGAGAAAATAGGACCTACGGCGACGACCGCTTCGACATGATCAACCACCGCTTCCTCATCGGCTCCATCAGCAACCACAGCCACTTCTACAAGCAAGCCTACGCCGCCCTCAAACCCGGCGGCTGGCTCGAGCTGGTCGAGATGGAAGCCCTCCTCTACTGCGACGACGACACCGTGCCCCCGGACTCCGCTTTACGCAAATGGGGCGAGCTCATCCACGAGGTCTTCGGCAAGATGGGCCGCCCCTTCCTGCCGGTGGAGAGGTACCGCGAGCACCTCCAGGACGCTGGGTTCGAGAACGTGACGTTCAAGATGGTGAAGCGGCCGACGTGCGACTGGCCGAAGGACCGGCGGATCAAGGAGATCGGGCGGGTGAGTAAGGGAGTGACTTGACTGCCATCTGCAGCGAGCTGTTTGCTTTCCAAAATTACTGACTTTTCTTGACCCGGGCAGTTCTGCGCGCTCAACTTACTCGAAGGCCTGGAGGGCTTCACCATGGCGCCCTTCACCCGCGTTCTCGGCTGGCGGCCGGAGGAGGTCACCGTCTTCCTGGCACGGGTGCGGAAGGAGATAATCCGGCGCCGGATCCACGGGTACATGAAATCGTGAGTCGGCGACTGCCCTTTATCATCTTAACCTTGCGGACTGACTCCGAGCTGCCTCCCTTCTTCTTCTTCTCGCCGCGGCCAAAGCTGATCAGTGTGTGTGTGTGTGATGTTCAGATGCGTGGTCTACGGGCAGAAGCCACTACAGCCCCAACAACAGCAACCGCATCATTGAGGCTTCGGCGGCACATTCGTACCCGCACTCGCCTCGCTTCGGATCGGTTCGGTCTGTCTGCTATACGATACACACGAGAGGGCGACGGTATGCAGAACGGTCATGCACATGCAAAAGGAATCATGAATGATGGTATAACAGAAAGGCCTGTGCATCATGTACTGTACATCATCTTAGCGAATCATCTCCGTTGACTATCTGTCTGTCTATCGAGACGCTCCCAATAATAATAATGACATTGGAGAGGGAAGCCCAGCCAACCGCATGATGCTGACTGACTGACTGATGACCGTGTGCCGGCTGTCCGGTGTTGTCCACTCTGTGTGTATGTCCACCCAGTTGGACCAGGGTATTACTTGTACCCGGAAGGCCACCATTCCGTACGGTGCACCAAGCCGACGGCACTCCCTTAGAACTTAGGAGAACCACAAGTCGTCTACCGCA
This sequence comes from Friedmanniomyces simplex, assembly GCA_005059865.1. Classification (NCBI taxonomy): domain Eukaryota; kingdom Fungi; phylum Ascomycota; class Dothideomycetes; order Mycosphaerellales; family Teratosphaeriaceae; genus Friedmanniomyces; species Friedmanniomyces simplex. Next base: position 87,682 of record NAJQ01000007.1, read on the forward strand.
CAAGCAAGCTCATCACGCATTTCCCATTGTCTCGGTCCGACGCAAACAGCACCTTTTGTTCCGTCTCATCAGTGCACTAGTAGTAGAGTAGGTACTTGTCGTCCATGACCCCGATCGCGATCGATGCCGGGTATGCCACGGCCCACGGTAGTATATCGCCAAGAGCAACCAACACCCACCCGGATGCCCTCGAGTCGAGCTCGTTATCATTACAGTCAGCAAAAACCCCCCGACTCGCCGAGACTGAGAGGTGCGGCGCACGTCTGCCGGAAACAGAAACTATTGGACGTTCTGGTACCCCTATACGCCCCTGGCCACATCCGCTTCTGGCGAGTACCGGTACACTCGAAGGTTCTGGCTCGCTGGCTGACTGTCCGGTAAGGCTATCAGTTGCCCCAGCACTAAGTTCCCGGATATAGCAAAGTAAGTGAAGTGGTCCCGGCCTTGGCGAGACCCTCTCTCAAGCGAGTCAAGCCCAGTGTCGAGGAAGTCGTTTTTGCTGACGAGGGGCGAGTTGTACCATAGTCATCACTCATCATGCGTGCGTGGTAAAGTTCTTTTTGGTGGTAGGTTGTTGAGCTGGGCGAAAAGCAAAGCACAGCTGTGTGTGTGTGCTGATCCCTGGAGGTATATTGATTGGGTCGGACTTGAAGAGATCCGCGCTCGGCCTCTTTTGGTTGTGGGTGGCTTCAGGATTCACGGTTGATGAGAGCTTATCGGCGGCTCGCGCCTAAATCTTTTGCGGTATCTTTAACCACAACACTTGACTAATCTACCCATCAATTTGAGGGGTTGAATGGCGATGGTAATGGCGAGACCACGTCCCGAGAGCAGGACTTCCATCCTCCGTCCAATTCATGGGCCGTCGGGCTTGCGTCAACAAATATACCGAACAAACCCGGACTTGCCGAATCGGCTAGCCCCGGAGGTATTTGCGCGTGCGGCTACCACAGAAACCCCCCGTGCACGCCCTCATCCTGGTCTAGCGATCACGATATAGCATTCGATCTACAGAAGCTAAAGGACTCGCGGAGAGAGGGAGGGAAGAAGAAAAAAGGGTGGTCTTAGTTGTGACTAAGGTTACCTTTGGTTCAGGAGCTCGTGGCGCTTGTTTGCGTACCTTCTTTTCGCAGTTCAACTCAGCGCGGAGGGCTAATTGAGAACAACAGTGGCCGTTGAAGGGAAACGGTTCGAGCCCAACGTAAAAAGGGTAGGCAGGTCTCCGTTCCTCATCTCCTTCTTGCTACTACTGCTCTCCTTGTTCTGCGAGGGTCGACGTCTGCTCACGCTACACCACTGGATTGCTCGGTTGATCAGTGAATGGAGGACTTACTGTTGCGCCATTCACCTCGAGAATAGCCATTGGGACGGAATAAGGAGATCCACCGGACACACCGCGATAATGGGTCTCTCCTCTATGTGGACCGCACTGGTCGGCCCCCGAATCAAAGAAATCACCCCCCACCGACCTTTCTCCTTCGAACAACAACAGGAAGCAGCGGCGATAGATGCCCACGCCAGCGCCTTCTACAGCCATCATGCGGCCGCCTTCTCCGAGGCTGTACTCCGCCCGCCCCCAACTGCACAGGAAGACAAGGCGACCAAGCGTAGGAGTCGGGGTTTCAGCCTTTCAAAGACCAAGTCGGAGGGCAACCTGAGGAAGCGGAAGAGCTGGTTTGGCGGCAAACCGGCGGCGGAAGATGCTCCCGCGGTCCCGGCGCTTCCTGTGCTGCGCTCCACTGGCTCTGGACTAGGGTGGATCGAGCAGGATGCGGTGCCTGCAGCGGAGCCCACTCGACCCGGCACGGCACTCACCACCGACGACCAGATCTCCTGGAGCCGACCAGCGACGCCCGAGGCGCCGCCAGTGGAGAAGCGGAAGAGCAGACGCTTGTCTCTAGGCCGGGCGTTGAAGGGGAGCCGGAAACCGAGCAAATCGACAGCCCCGCCAGTGCCGCAAACGCCAAAACTACAGAAGAGACAATCAGTGCTGGGCGGCCACCGCGATATGACCGTCCCCGCGCCCACAATCCCAGCCTTCTCCACCGAGCTGATCAACCCGAGCCCCAGCGACGCGCAATCCACGGGCAACTCCTTCGAGAAGCGCAAAAGCCAACGCGTCTCGCTCAGCCGAGCCTTCACCCGCGAACGCAGCAAATCCACCACCTCCAACCGCAGCTCCCGAAACACCTGGTGGCAAAGCCACAACCCCGACGGCAACCCCGAGGACGACTACGACGCCCCCCCGCCCGTCCCCGCCGTCCCCTCGCTGACCTGGGACTACGACGGCACCGCCACGCCGGACTCGAGCATAGCGTTCACCGCGAGCAGCCCGGACAACAGCGACGCGCCGACCATCGACCCCGCGGTCTTCGCCGACAGCCCCATCCGCACCGTGACGGTGTCGCGAGCCACGAGCATCAAGCACCCGCGGCCCGTGAGCGGGGTGTCCCTGAGTTCGAGGCGGTCGGGGTATAAGCCGCAGCATGCTGCGCAAGGGTTTCTGCGGTCGACGAGCGAGAGGAGTGTGCGGCGGCATTCGTTGTTGGATGACGGGGATGGGGGTATGTGTTTGGCTGAACCCCGCTCTTGATGATTACTACCAGATTTGGTTGTTGTGAGCGCAGCAGGCTGACATTTGTTTTCTGGGCAGGGATGATCTGTCTAAGCGACGAGCAGCAGAGGGGGTGGGAGGAACTGAAGCACCTCATGGTCACGCTCGAGGGGCGGCAGGACGGGGGGGCGAGTCCCGTGTACAAATCGCCGGATGTGGTGAGTCTGGCGGAGGACAATGGGGTGCTGGGGATGCTGAGGCAGATGGAGGAGGACGAGGACCGGCGGCATCGGCGGATGTACTCGAATGCGGAGGCGTTGGCTGCGTTGGAATTTGGCACTGCGCGGTGAGGGTGGGGTACCTTAGCTTATTCGCTGCCTTGGGTACGGTAGTCGTCTACGTCTGTAATGAACATTCGGCCATGTCGAAGGAACGGCAAGGTTACGAAGATATAGGTACGGTACATGTATTGTTGTAGACGACGGCGGCGAGGCGCACGACACGGCATTGCGGACTTGTTCTCGGGGATGCTTGCTGAGTCAGGCTCCTGTCGCGTGGATGTGGCTGATGGGTTCATGGGAGGCGTCATCAGGGTGTTGGACTCGCAGGCGCCAGCTGTATCACATGTTATAGCCTCATAACCTCATAGCCTCATCAGCTATTGTTTGATAGTCCCAGACACAGCTGCGCATCATGAGGTGACCTGCTTCATCCCACACAATAATGCGCCAGATACTCGGAATACTGCTGCTCCTGGCGAGCCTGGTCCTCGCCAGGGACAAGAAGGCTGCACCCGCTGTCGAAGAGACGAAGTTCGAGTCCATCCCCAGCAACCTGTTCTACTTCGAGGACTCCGACGTCGTCCTCGTCACCGACTCCTCGTCGAAAACGACCTACCGATCCGAAGACGCGGGCACGATATGGAAGCCGCTGAGCGGCGTGGAAAAGGGCTCCGTCCTGGAGGTCGTGAAGCACCCCTACAACAACCAATATGCCGTCGCGTTGGGCTTCCACAAGGTGCATTGGGTCACCAAAGACCAGGGCGCGACGTGGACTGAGTTCAGCGTGCCGGAGCCGCCCACGCTGTCACGGGCACCGGTCGCTTTCCATGGCACGGATCCGGATCGGATGATGTTGCTGACGGCGGCGTGCTTGGGGTTCGACTGCAAGGAGAGCGTCTACTACACCACCAACGGCTTCAAGAGCGATCCGAAGCTGCTGCGGGACGATGCCGTGGCTTGTCTGTGGGCGAAGAGCACGCAGATGTTCACCACCGGCGACGGAGAGCTGGACGACGCTCAGGTCCTGTGTATCGTGCGAGGCAAGTTCTCGGCGTTTACGAGCGAGTTCAGGCTGCTGTCTTCCGCCGATTACTTCCGGACTGAGCACGAGCCGGAGATGGAAGAGGGTGGACGGACGGTCAGCGGCGTCATGAACCTGGCGGCGGTGAAGTCGTATATCGTGGCGGCAACGAAGAGCGAGGGCACGACGGAGCTGGCCATGTATGTGACGGACGACGCGCAGAATTGGCATCGAGCGGAGTTTTCGGGACATAAGTTGGAGGAGGATGCGTATACGCTGCTGGAGAGCACGAATTACAGCATGCAGGTTGACGTCCTCACCTCGAAACCGCTGAGTCCGATGGGGGTGCTTTTGACGAGTAACAGTAACGGCACCTTCTTCCGCAAGAATATCGAGCATACCAATCGCAATCTGCGTGGCTTCGTGGACTTTGAGAAGATCCAGAATATCCAGGGGATTGTGATGGTGAACACGGTAGACAACTGGGAGGAGGTCGAACGGAAATGGATGGCGGACAAGCAGATCAAGACCCAGATCAGCTTTGACGATGGGCGGACATGGCAGCCTATGACGGTCGGCAAGGACAAGGAGCTGCATCTGCACTCCGTGACGGACCAGCGGAATTCGGGGCGCATCTTCAGCAGCCCGGCACCGGGTATTGTCATGGGTGTGGGAAACACCGGCAAGTTCCTCGGGTCGTACGACGAGGGCGACACGTACGTCTCGGATGATGCCGGTCTGACATGGACACGTGCGCTGCGGAGACCGCATCTCTATGAGATTGGTGACCAGGGCGCGATACTGGTCGCGATCGAGGACGAGGAGACGGATCAGATCAAGTGGTCGTTGAACCATGGCAAGGACTGGCAGACTGCCGACCTGAAAGACCTGGGGGTGGAGGGCAAGATCAAGCCGCTCGCGCTCACTACGACGCCGGACTCCACGAGCTTGAAGTTTATCCTGACTGCGACGAAGGGCAAGGGGTCGAGACTGGAGCATTACATCTACGCGCTTGATTTCGAGGGCTTGCATGAAGAGAAGTGCAAGAAGAAGGACTTTGAGGAGTGGTATGCGCGTGTGCACGAGGATGGCGAGCCGACGTGCATTATGGGCCACACGCAGATGTTCCGGCGCCGCAAGGCGGACTCGGAGTGCTTCGTCGATGAGGAGTTCAAGGACCCGGAACCGGTGATGGAGAATTGCAAGTGCGCGGAGGCTGACTTTGAGTGCGATTACGAGCAGAATTTTCTTTGGGACGCGGAGAGCAAGAAGTGCGTGGCTGGTGGGCCTTTGCATGTCCCTGCGGGTGAGTGCAAGGAAGGGAAGGAAAAGTATATGGGCACTTCGGGCTATAAGCTTATACCGGGCAACACTTGCACGAGGAGGGGTGGCAAGGTACTCGATGAGCCTGTGGAAAGGGATTGCAAAGATACTGGAGGTCCGCCTGCGACTGGGAAAATTAGCTCGGAAATTACGAAGTTCAAGGGCGACCGTTTCTTGGAGTACTACTACTTAGAGCGGAGCGACAGCAGTCAAGGCGACGACGAGACGGTCATCATGCGCACTGATCGCCGAGAAGCCTGGCTCACCCGCGACCACGGCAAGACTTGGAGTGAGATCGACACGGACGGCAAGGAGGTCGTGGCCATCTACCCGCATCAGTACCTGAACGATGCCGTGTACCTGGTCACCCCAACGAAGACGGTCTACTACAGCCAGAATCGCGGCAAGACTTTCAACACCTTCGATGCGCCCGAGAAGCCCAACCAAGACCGCCTGCAGATCCTGCAATTCCACCCCACCGAGAAGAACTGGCTGATCTGGACCGGCGGCAAAGGCGACCAAACCATCGCCCACGTCTCCACCAAAGGCGGCGACGACTGGGAGACCCTCCTCCGCAGCGTCCGCAAATGCCAGTTCGTCTACCGCGAAGACCGCGCCGGCAGCGACCAGCTCATCTACTGCGAGCAATACCAAAACGAAGACCCGGACGCGCTCCTCAGCCTCCTCAGCTCCGACGACTTCTTCGAGCACCGCAAGGAGCTCAAACGCGACGTCATCAACTTCGCCACCATGGCCGAGTACATCGTCGTCGCGGTCCGGGACCCGGACGAGCAGAGCCTGAAGGTCGACACGAGCATCGACGGGCAAGTCTTCGCGGACGCGCAGTTCCCGAGTAATTTCAAGGTGGCGCACCAGCAGGCGTACACCGTGCTGGATAGCTCGACGCACGCGGTGTTCTTGCACGTGACGGTTAATAATCGCGAGGATAGCGAGTACGGGAGTATTGTCAAGAGTAATAGTAACGGGACGTCGTATGTGCTGTCCGTGGGGGAGGTGAATAGGAATGGACCGGGTTATGTGGATTTTGAGAAGATGCAGGGGTTGGAGGGGGTGGCGATTATCAATCGCGTGGCGAATGCTAAGGAGGCGGATGGGGGGAGCTCGAAGAAGTTGAAGACATATATGACGCATAATGATGGCGCGGATTGGGCGTTGGTGCCGCGGCCGGTGGACCCGCCGAACGGCAAGCCGTTTGAGTGTAAAGGGGATGTGGCGACGTGCAGTCTGCATCTGCATGGGTATACTGAGCGCAAGGACCCGAGGGATACGTTCTCCTCGCCGTCCGCCGTGGGGTTGATGATCGGCACGGGGAACGTGGGCGAGTACCTGGGCTACAAGAAAGACGCCGGCACCTTCGCCACGCGCGACGGCGGCGTGACCTGGACGATGGTGGTAGACGGGACCTGGATGTGGGAGTTCGGCGACCAGGGCTCCATCCTCGTCATGGTGCAGGAAGGCGAGCCCACCGGCAAACTGATGTACAGCCTCAACGAGGGCGTCTCCTGGTCCCTCCACACCTTCTCCGACACCCCGATCCTGATCGAGGACATCACTACCGTCCCCTCGGACACCTCGCGCAACTTCCTCCTCTGGGGCAAACTCCACGGCGACCTCGTAACCGTGAACGTCGACTTCAGCGGCCTGGCCGAGCGCAGCACCGCCTGCCACCTCGATGAACAAGACCCAGAGAGCAAAGCGAGCGACTACTACCTCTGGGAGCCCAAACACCCGCTCTCCGACGACAACTGCCTCTTCGGCCACATAGCACAGTACCACCGCAAGCAACCCAACAGCGCCTGCTACAACGGGAGAGAGATCCAACACCTCCACAATATCGCGCAGAACTGCTCCTGCACCCGCCGCGACTTCGAATGCGACTACAACTACGAGCGCCAACCCGACGGCTCCTGCTCCCTCGTCCCGGGCCTCAGCCCTCCGGACCCGGCCGCCGTGTGCGCGAAGGAGGAAGTGGTGGAGTACTACGATATCACGGGCTACCGCCGCATCCCGCTCACGACGTGCGAGGGGGGCCAGGAATTGGATTATACAAGTCGGACGCGGGCGTGTCCCGGGAAGGAGGAGGAGTATAGGGAGCGGCATGGGATTGGCGGGTGGGGGCTGTTTTTCGCTATTGTGCTTCCTGTCGCTGCGGCGGGAGGGGTGGGGTGGTGGGTCTGGCGGAATTGGGAGGGGAAGTTCGGGTCGATTCGTTTGGGGGGTGGGGATGGGTTTGCGGGTGTTGGTGGTGGTGGTGGGGTGGGAGGGGGGTATGGCGCGTTTGATCGGGAGGCGCCGTGGGTTAAGTACCCTGTTTTGGCGCTCAGCGGGATTGTGGCGGTGTTGGCCGCGCTGCCGATGGTGGTGGGGAGTCTGTGGCGCACGGCTAGTACGCGGTTCGGACGGAGTGGTGGCGGGGTTGGGGGCGGAGGGGGGTATGGCGCGCGGCCTTATACGAGTCGGGGGAGTTTCCAGAGGGGGAGGGGAGATTATGCGGTGGTGGATGCGGATGAGGGGGAGTTGTTGGGGGACGAGAGCGAGGAGGAGGTTTAGGAGCTCTTTCCTGGTCAAAGTTGAGTGAGATCGCTCTCTCTCTCGCTGTGTGTGCACCGGGGCTTCAGATCGGCGAGACCTGTTCGTGCCGGGTGAGGTGGAGCATCTGGCACTTGCGAGGTGCTCGTACTTGGTACTACTGAGATGATAGCTGACCCTGGCTTCTGCATGCATGCATGGCTGGCGGGGGGTATGTTTGGATAGCGAGCGAGCAAGCGAGTGGTCCGGTCTTTGTACTTTGTGCAGTTGGGAGAGTAGTGTGACGATACCATGTGTAAACAGCGCGCTTTCGTATTTCAGCCTGCTGCATGAGATGGCAGCCGATATGCGCAGAGAGTGATCCAGCTGTGAACTCCCTTGCCGCCACCGGCTTTCTCAACGGGACATCACCCCAGCCGTCACCGCTCTCTGGAACCGCATCGAGCTCTGCTTTTGGTGATCGCCACCCAAGTTCCACGGTCTGAAGGCCTTGCCCTGCGACGAGGACGTTACCAACGCCGGGGTATTGGGAAGACGGGATAGCGAATGAGTCTCCGCTGGAACGCGGCGGTACTGACATCGGTCCAAGTCGTAGATGGCTTCTGGGCGGAATCGCTGGAGCTGCGGGTGGACGACTTGGATGTCACTTTGCTCGGGTCGTTTGCGGATTCATCGACTGCCTCTTTCTTTTCAGCGGCCCTGTGCGCCTCATTGGCCGCAAACTCCGCCAGAGTTGGGATCTTCCGATTATTTTCAAGGCTAGTTCAAGTCAGCTCGAGAAACGACTACCTCATGCGAGGGGGGAAACATACCGTCCATCTTCGCCTTACGATACTCTTCTCTCAACGTAAGCCGATCTTCTCCTTCAGTCTCTGTCTTGCTCTCGTTGCGCCCCTCCTCCTGGAGCTCATCGCGTCGGCTGGCCAGCATCGGATCCCCCTCAGTCAAACGCATTGATCCCTTGAAGGTTACTTGAACCAGCACGAACCCCTCGTCATCCAAGTAGCCAGCCGGAGCATACGGGCAGAGACGATGCTCCCTCCGCAGCTGAGCGGTGGCCTCGTGGACATCGCCGACGGTGATACCCTTCCGGTTCACCAGCTCGGGGATGGGTTGCGGACGAGGTGGTGAGTCGGTCTCGCCTGGACCCCAGTAGCTGCTCGGTGGTACCCAATCGCCACAGCAGCTGAGGTCGCACTGCATCTTGCGTAGCGGTGGCGAACAGATCGGCATCTTGAGGTAGGCGGTGCCGATGCGCGGCTAGCTGAAATCGTAGAAAGTGGAGGAGAAGGACGCCACGATTGTCGCGCGCTCGGGTGTTCGCTCTTTAGTTCCCAGATACCGGCTCCCCATGTCGTCCATGTAACAGTGGAAGCCGCGATAGGCAGAGCCGAATGGTGTAGTCCAGAACCTGCTCTTGTCGTACACAAGCCCGAGTGTCTTCTGGATGCTTGTCGAGCCGCGCATCACCGCCATCGTGGCCCGGTTGACCCGAATCACAGACGCCAGATCATGGCGGCTCGTGAGCTGGTTGAAGATTTGCTCGCACAATTCGGGAATGCCAAACACTTCGTTAGCCAGCCGCGCCGACTTCTCAGTGGGCTTCCAGACCTCCTCCCGGTGCTCGCCACACGTCGTCAGCTGATGCAGCGTCGCCGTTGACGGTCGGTCCAGAGTAGCCAGTGCCGAGTGTACCGCTTCTGGGACCGCCGTGCTGTGGTCGAGGAGCAGGTGCAGGTCATGGAGCGCTCTTTCGTATTCTTTCAGCTCCCAAGAAGCTCTGTCCACGCCGTTCAGGAGGGACTTGTAGTGTCGACGCTCCAGATATCTCACTGCAGTGGCGTACGCTTCGCTCTCGCCATCGTCCTCCATATCAGGGAGAGGCTCCATTTGACGAGCGACGTTGTGGTCTTGTTGTTGCGTGTTGTGTTCGTGATGCAAGATTGGAACGGAGTTCAAGTGATGTCAAACGGGCACTGGGAGTGCATGTGACTCTTGGCAACGGCCGTCAGCGTCGCGCTCACTGTTAATACTGACGGCAGGATGGTTTGAGAGAGTGCCAACGGAAAAGATACATTACTATGATCACTCTGTGTTCACTCCATCATTCCTATAGCTGGTTTGCAACGAAATCGACCCTTGAACGGGTGTAGTTCTTTTCTCTTCGGCAAGCAAACAGCCCTGGGCCACAGCCACTCGTGATGTGTATCTAGTCCAATAGGCACTCTGGGACCGGCCATCGACAGACCCATTTGCTACTCCGAGTCGTCACTGGACTCTGATTGGTCACTGGACTCCAAGTTGCTACTGGACTCAGCGTTGTCCCTGGACTCCGAGTTGTCACTGGACTCAGAGTCGTCGCTGGCTGACGAATCGCTATCGACGGTGGACCAGCTACTACGCCGGCTCCCGCCCCCAAACTCCTCGAAAGTGGGAATCGGCTGTCCAGCTTCGTGCGCTACCAAGAACAGTTGTCAGTAAGTCCTATTCATTCCGTGGTGGCCCGCACTCCCCTTACCTCGCAGTTTCGCATCGGTATAAACCCCAAACTTCTTATTGCAGCTTGCGTCCCTGCGACGCATTTGCTTCCCGCGACGTTTCAGCGCCCAAAATCCCTCCATCACAGGGTCGTCCGACGGAACATCATGCGCCACGCCTGTGAAGACCGGAGAGACAATGACCTCGCCATCCGCGTCGTGGCTACGAGGCTCAGCGTACGGACAGCGCTGGTGCTTCTCCAGGAGCTCCGCAGCCTTGTCCAGGATCTGCCCGACCGTAATACCCGTCTCGGAATGTAAGTTCGTCGGCGACCAGCCACGCGTCGCCTCGTAGCACTCCATTTGCCCGCAGCATCCAGTCTCGACGCCGGTGTCGTAGACCGGGGGCTGGCAGATCAGCATCGCGCGGCAGCGGGAGTCTGCCTCGGGCAGATGCCCGGCTTTCCCATAGTATCCGAGGGTTAAGTTCACGCAGTACTGTCCCTGCGCCATACCGTCTTCGGCGTCGGCGTACCGCTCATACTCACCCTCGGCGTCGCATCTGATCGGCGGAAAGGGGCTGAAGCTCGCATCGCCCAGGTGCGTATGGAAGTAGACGCCTGGATCCGGTCGCAAGCCCATGTACCGTTGAAGGGCAGGGGATCCATCGATAGCGGCGTAAATGACGCGGTTGACTTGCATCAGGACGAGGATCTCGTGTGGATCCAGGTAGCTTGCAATGATCTCGGTGAGTTCCGGCAGGCCGAAGAGTTCATTTGCTTTGCGTTGCGACGCTGGCGTAGGGTTGTGCAGTGCATAGCATGGGCCCAGGGTGAGAGCCAGCCCTTCCCCGACTTTGTCGACTTGCTTCTCGATCGCTTCGAGAAGGGGGATAGTGTGCTGCGACACGGCCCGCTGCATTGGGTCACAGACGGCAGTTGAGGAAGCTGCCTGGAGGCTACTGCAAAGCTGGTCCTTGACGTTGCTTCGGAGGCTTCTGTAGTCGGAAGCGAGGGCTGTCTCTTGGGCGTGCTGCGCAGGCCACGCTTTGAGAAAAGCGATCTGCTCCAAGTCTTCTTTCATGGCAAATAGGTGCGTCATGACCGTCGTTTCGCTAAATGTGTCGTGCTATGGGTGATGTTATGCTGCCGACAATGATGTAATATTGAATGTGCCGTGCTTTGGGTGATGTTATGCTAACGAGAATGTTCTAATGCTGATGATGTTGTAGTACTGGTAGCGTTTTCGTGATCCAGGTTTGCGTGCTTTTATACTCAACACGCTTCTACGGCTCCTACGCCATGGTGAACGGCGGTGACTGTCCTGTGTGATATCGGCGCTTTACTGCTAAAATCATGCATGTCAGTGTAACATGTAGTCAATGCCTTCATGCTAAGGTCACCAGGCTCGAGACACCGTCAACCTCGTCAGTAGATGAGTTCATGTTGTGCATCACGGAGCCGATGGCTCAACGGAGTGCACGCCACCTGAAAGCTTGCGTTTTGACCTTGCAATGGAACTTCGAGTGCTACTTTGGGGTGTTTGCTGGCAATGATGTTGCTGACGACCGCCAAGGTGGCGCCGAGCCTTTGATCTCCCTTGATATGACCACAACTACACCAGCTGATCATGTGGCAGTCAGCCCGCGAAAGTGTTCAACCCGCCACATTGTGGTCGCGAACACGCCGTCATCACCGGGCTGACCGCAAACCTCCTTATGTGTAGATTCTCAGTGCACCATTCTGCCTCCGCAGTACCCTCAGTCCTCCACGCCTCCATCAATCTCCTCCAAACCCCTGACCCTCACCTCCTTGATCCTCAAGATGGTATACCGATGCTTGCTCTTGACCTTCTTCACCTTCCGCTGCCTCCGCTTCGTCTTCTCCTTCACCCGCAACGGCTCGCTCTCCACACCCATTACCACCGCTCTGCACACGTACAGCCGCTCATCCAAATATGAAACCTTCCCCTTCGCGATATGAGGCACGAAATGGGGCGCCATCAACCTACTCCCCGAAGACGATACGCCAGGCTCAGGTATAACAGTGCTCTGACTCGCCAGACTCCCCGTGGTCGGGTCGAGGATGGTGGTTCTCGATGTCGTCGGACTCTTGAGTTTCGGTGCCGGAGCGGCGGCTTTGAGGGTGTACTCTCTACTCCCCAGCACGGTCGCGCGGTTCAAGCGTAAGACATCCCCCGGCTCAACACCTTTCATGAAGAAGGGTAAGCGGACGGTATCACCTTGGGTGAGGAGATAGGGCCGGTCGTAGAGGTGCGCGGTGATGTAGTGCGGACTCTGGGCTTGCAGGACTGGGAGAAGTTCTCGGACGGAGTCGGAGAGGGCGGGCGGGGAGGTGGTTGTGTGGGGCGCGGGGAGCGGAGGAGCGGAGGATGGCGAGGGCGGTGGCGGTGCGGAGGGTGATGCACGGCTTTCTCGTTTCTCAGGCCGCTCGGGGGAGACGCGCTGTACGGCATTGAGGAGTGGAGGAGGGACGTTGTTGGCTTCAGTCGCGCGGGAGACGGTGGTGAGGTTGGCGGCCCATGGGAGCAGGAAGGTAGGCGGCACCGGCCATCGCGAGTCGAGCAGCGCTCTCTTGACGTTCCGTGATAGCATTGTGGTGGTATAGACTGAGCTGTTGATGGTGTGTCCGGTAGCTTCAAGGAGAGAAGCCATCTCCATCGGCTGTTCTTCGGCTGAACTCACCACCAAAATCTCCATCCTCAAATTCCACCATCCAGAAACATCCCACCTTCTACATTTCACCCACCCACCACCACCATCACGATGCCTCAAAACGAGTACATCGAGCGTTTCACCAAACAACATGGCCGTCGTCTGGATCACGAAGAGCGCACCCGCAAGCGCGCCGCCCGCGAAACCCACCATGCCTCCTCCCAGGCTCAAAACCTCCGCGGTCTGCGCGCCAAACTGCACCAGCAGAAACGGCACAAGGAGAAGATCCAGATGAAGAAGCAGATCAAGCAGCAAGAGGAAAAGAACGTCAAGGGCACCGACGACTCGGCTCCCACCAGCACGCCACTCCCGCCTTACCTGCTCGACCGAGGGAAAGAGAGTAATGCGAAGGTGCTGAGTAGTGCGATCAAAAACAAGCGGGCGGAGAAAGCGGCGAAATTCAGCGTGCCGTTGCCGAAAGTACGGGGGATCAGTGAGGCGGAGATGTTCAAGGTGGTGAAGACGGGCAAGAAGACGGCGAAGAAGAGCTGGAAACGCATGATCACCAAGCCCACCTTCGTTGGGCCCGATTTCACTCGCAGACCGGTGAAGTACGAGCGCTTCATTCGGCCTATGGGGTTGCGGTATAAGAAGGCGAATGTGACGCACCCGGAATTGGGGGTGACGGTGCAGCTGCCGATACTCAGTGTGAAGAAGAACCCTCAGAGCCCCATGTATACGCAGTTGGGGGTGCTTACCAAAGGCACGATTGTGGAGGTCAACGTCAGTGAGTTGGGAATTGTGACGGCGGGAGGGAAGGTGGTATGGGGTCGATGGGCGCAGATCACGAATAATTGTGAGATGGACGGGTGTGTGAATGCTGTGTTGTTGGTATGAGAGGATAGTGGGGTGGAGGGTGGTGGCAAAGTGCCTGCGACGATCTCGGTCTTCCGGTCGGAGGTTGAGCTGGGAAAGAAAGTGCTATTTAGCGAGGCGTCCGGTGCTGGAAGTATGCATGTATTCATCACGCAGAACGAGTCCATTCACGAGCGCTGGCGTGACGGTCGTCCATTCGCGGTTTACAGCGCCTGGGAGGTCATCTTGCGGCCGACTGTCCGGGTGCAAGCGAGTGCTAGGACGGAGTACACAGCACGCGATGTCTGAAACCTAAGTCAAGGACGGACCCGCATGGTCCTGGCCCCTCGAGCGCGGACGACGCATAGTGGGGATGAGTGGCAAGTAATGCGCCTGTTCGCTCCTGCTACGGTGCGTGAGGAGGCTGATGAGAACACCGCAGGGGATCTTGTTCATACCGAGGACGATGGAGGACGGAGGGTTGATCGACACCTGGAACGAGTCCAATTCGCGCAGGAAGCTCAATCCCACGTGGAAGCCGGTGGATGGTTGAGCAGGATAGAACGGCGAATCCAGATGCTAGCTACCTTTTGCCCTCCGGAGGCGTTCGCTCGCGAAAATGCTCCATCGTACTGCGAATGCTTCGTCTGTTCAGCATCTCGGGTACTTCGAGCTTGCCACTGTCGCTCTCCGCTCATGATGTCTACGTCCGCACCAAGTACACATTTGCCTGTCGTCGAAGGTCGACCGGTTTTTTATCCAAATCAACTGAGGCGCTGCTCTCGACGGGCTGCTGAGAAGCTGGTAATGGGGAGACCGTGGCAGTGATAGGCGGCTCTGACTTCTCCTCTTCGTTGTTGGTGTTCATGGTGATGTATGTACATGTAGTCGAGGAGACCATCCTTCGGCTCTCTCCGCTTCACGTTGTCCCTCCAACTGCTTCCCGACTCCACCTCACTCACAAGGGTTATCCTTGCCTGCCCGTTTCCATGCAGCGGTCCGGGCAACGGCGATTACTGCAACTGCAACTACTGAGTGCCACCTTCACCGACCGCGTTCTACACATGTAGTTACAAGTCTCCATTGTGTCTGCCTTCTTTGTACATACTATCACCACGAGAACCCCCTCTAGGCTGCCCGCAGTCGGCCTCTAAACCATACATGAAGACGGCCACGATTCGAATAACAGAGAGCAATGAAGTCGCGTAGCTCGAGCCCCCAGACCTCGCCGCAAGTCGTCAAGCGCTACAGAGTGGACAGCAACAAGGACGGCGCTACGGGTATGTCGTTCAATGGACAGCCTTCCGGATAGGGCGTCTTTTGTCTCAGCCTCGCCCGTCCTTCATGCTTCACTCCCCGGCCTAGTGACCATAACTTAGTAGCCTGCTGACACGTGCTATCGTACTACAGCGCCAATGACACTTCGCAAATCGAGTCTGCGGATAGAAGAGCTACCCGCTTCCAATGCAATGAACGGCCTCTCGCCTCACGCAGCACCGTCAAGCGCAAGAGAAGCATCACCGCAGACTGAACTATTACGACCGATACCACATGGCATGCGAAGGCCCAGCAGCGACGCTACTCCCGCTAGACCTGCGCTCAACGGCCACCACACCAGCCAGTCGGTCTCCAGTCCCGCTGTCTCTTCCCCTACCGGCACGGAGAACGACTCTCCTTCCACGCAGGCAACATGGAGCTCAGCAGTGGGCCATGCGACCACAGCCGGCAAGTCCGGCCGGGTGATCGAGCGGCTGATGGCGGAGAATGACAAGCTGAAGCGGGAGCTGGAGCTCACGACCCTGCGGGCGCAGGAGTTGGAGAAGAGCCTGAGTATGTGCCGGCCGCAGATGGAGGCACTGCGGCACGAGAATGAGAATCTGAGTCATGCTAGGAGTGTGGACTCGTCGTTGCTCGGGCGGAGGGATCGGAAGATCGAGGACTTGAAGGCGGACAATGTGGCTAAGACGGAGCGGGTGCTGATAGCGGAAGGCTTGGTACGGCAGTTACAGCGGGAAGGGGAGGAGGTGCGAGGTGAATTCGAGAGAAGGGAGCAGGGCATGTTCGAGCAGACGAAGCATGCCACGGTCCACGCCGAGATACTGGAGACCAGCCACAAGCAGCTGGCAGCAGAGTACAAAACCCGCCGGGAAGCGTGGGAGAAGGACCTGACGGAGCTCCAAGAACGACGGGAGCAGGACCGACAGCGCATGGCGAGGCTGGACGTCGTGTACGAGCAGATGCGGCAGGAGAACGAGCGGACGCGAAAGGTGCAGGCGGAGCTCACGGCGCGGTGGGATGAGATGGAGGAGGCGATGCGGAGTACGCTGGATCAGGGCGAGGAGGTCAACGAGCGGGCGCGGAAGAAGAGTATGGAGATGGAGAAGGTGGTGGATCAGATGCGGTGGGTCATGGGGGTGCAGAAGAGTGGTGGAGGGGAGAGGAAGGATTCGAAGTATGGTGGGTAGTCGATTCACTGACTGGGGCAATTTGGCATAGCGGTGGCGCTTTGGGAGGTGTTGGGTCTGGCATTGGGATCGTATGGACTGTACAGCGTGGACATACTAGACGGTACAGGATGTCGTCCGTGTGTGTATATCACAACGACCGACTTCCCCATTGCACATGGAGCACGAAGGACTCCTCTACAAACGCTTGTAACTCGGAGAAGCCTCTCCGGATCCTGGCGATGAGCATCACATGACCTAGGGGTCTTTTGAAGCAGTGTGACCCTGAGAGGGCCGGATACGCCTTTCTGCAACCATGACGAACGTGTCGCCTTGCCCTGACGCCGGAGACAGCTGCGCGGGTCCTCAATACCGTAGATCAGAGAAGCGACGAAATGTCATCATATGACTCTCCGTCGTTCCTTCCCTCTCTGGTCGCGGTCGATCCCGAGATCCCACCTGCCGTGAGGTGCTTTTACGACAAAACACTCCACCTGCACCTCCGCTTTCTGGTGAAATAACTGTAACCAACTTGCGTACAACCCCTTCTTCTTCTTCTTCAACAACAACAACAACACACGCACCGCAAACATGGCGGAGGCGACGTACTTCCACTCGACCCTCTACAGCTTCAACGAGGATGCGCGCAACGAGGTCATCATGAGATTCAACGACGCAATGAATGACATCTCGGCGAGGTGCTGGTACATTGCCGATCTGGACGTAAGGATGCCTGTTCCGCGACACCTTCCCGCCATCATGCTGACTCCTACGACAGACATTCGAGCTCAAGAGCCCTGCCGAAATCGGTGCTGCGGCGGACGAGACGTTGGCTGGTGCCTTGGCGAAGTACGTGGAGGAAGAGATCGCGACTGCAGAACGCGACAACGTAAGGCGGCCCGTATCTTGTTGGCAAGGTCTTTCGGCTCACCATAACACACAGAGAAAGCCCAACATTGAACGCTTCGCAGACAGCAGCTTTGAGGACATGCTCACGCCCGCCGCCCACGACCCGAATCCCCAATCGGCACCATTGCTACCCAGCCTCACTCTACACCTCCTCAACACCGAGGGTTCCTCACCGGCCTTGAAGCTTTTCAGGCTCTCGGAGCTTCCTGCCGGACTCCTCGAGCGCGTGCTGGCCAATCCAGGCGACCCCACGCAGACCAACATGATTGCCACGGGATACACCTGCCGTGCAGTCTGCTCCGATGGTTCCGGTCGGGGCGAAGAAGCCTTCAACGGCAGGATCGGCCAGGCGCTGCCGGCTCTCAGCCAGGAGGAAGAAGACGCTTTCTTGGCTCAAGCTCCATTCCACACCCTCATCGGCACCGCGGCTATCACGGAGTCTGAGCCTGAGCCTGAGATGAGGCATTGGCGGTTCCAGGAGGGACACGAGGTTAACATCAAGCAGTGGATCAACGGGATGGGCAAGACGGAGTTGTGGGATCCGGACGAGCGTCCAGTCATGCCGACGGATGCCGTGAAGATGCTGGTCGCCGATCAATTTCCTGCGCTGGGGAGGGTGAGGGTGCCAAAGGGTGCGCAAGCCATGACTGCAGAGAGCATATATGATAGCCGGACAGAGGGACCGTTTACGTCGTCGAAGATGCCCAACTTCAGGGCCTTGCTCGGCGCACGGTCGACGGGAGGCTCGGACTCAGAGAGCTCGAAGAGCGCCTCCGAAAAAGACTCCAGTGATAGCGACGAGACCGCCAAGGGAGGGAAAGCAAACTTCCGCAGTTTGCTGGCGAGCCGGGAAACTCACGACACTTCGCCGTCTCGCAATGACGGTAACGCTCGGCGCATGGGGCCCGTGTCGCATCCACCGACACTCCACTCGGAGAACGTAACGCCCACCAAGCAGCTTTCGGTCAATAGGTCAACACCTGTCAGGACTGCTCGTTCTCCCGAGGAGACCGAAACTGCACGCCGGCCCGGCCAGAATCTACCTCATCTCGACTCGTACGGCAAAGACTGGGCTACGGTCGACACCATTGGCCTGACAGCTCGACCTGACAGCCAAGCATTATGGCAGGCCGAGCACCCCAGTCCGCGCAAGACACCAAGGAAGCGCCGCATACAACTCGCCACCCGGCCGCCACCGACCCAACCCTCTGAACCCGCTGTCGGTAGTGTTTGCAGGTACTTGGAGTCAGCAGACGAGCTCTCTGAGTTCAAAACGCCAGCTCCGAGTGGTCACGGCAACGTCGCCTCCGGCCTTGTGCTTCGCACCACGATCACGCACGATCGCTCAGATGCGCCGGCGTGGGAGAACATTGTCGTGAAGGCGCAAACGCCGCACGGCATTTTGGTCGACGACACGGCGTCCATTGCCGGCGGAACGCCTCTGACCCTGCCGCCGGGTCTTGGTCCGCCACCAGGGCGGGAGCTGATCAGAGGCAGAGCCACGGAGCAGCTCCAGCGTAACGCGCAGGCTGGAGGATGTTTGATCAGCATCGAGGATACACCTGGAAGCTCTGGACCATCACCTTCCAAGCCGCTGGGCTTCTTTTTACCCTCGATGCGCCTAAGAGCCGCCGTCACGGAGCACACGCCTCCCAGGGAGCAGCCTAATGACGGAGATTTCGTCGTTGAGCGTCTACACTCGCCGGCTGACGAGAAAACCGAGAAGAAGTACACCATGAGACAGAAAGCCCCGAACACGGTCAAGGGCAAAGGCAAAAGAAGCGTCAAAGCGAAGAGCAAGGTTGAGCTTCCTTTGCCTGACCCCGTTCCGCCACCGAAGAAGCCCAAAGGAAGCGGGGACGGCAAGATATCGAAGCCTCGATCGGGTGCAGGGCCTTCGAAGACGGAAGCAAATGCGTTCAAGGAGGCTGCGCCAGGGAAGCCAAGCGCCCCGGCACAGTCGGACGCGCAAGCTGTGGATTCGGGGCGAGCTGTCGATTCGGCGCAACGCTCACTAACACCATCAAGCGACCTTCAACCCGATCGCGGCCCGTACGTGGAGAAGCTCGAGAAGCTCATGGCAGATACGCGCAACCGCCAGCCCATCTTCTCTCTGGAGATCCACTTCGGCATCTTACTGTACGCCTACATGGAGAAATCGATGCGCAAGGGCACCTTCACCGAGAAGTCGTTCAGGCCGAATGATGTGGAGGCGACGCTCCTCTCTCTCAGACTGACGACCTCGACGAGCGACGCGAAGTATGTTCTCGAGCTCATCGAGGGTGCTTCGCCGACCCGCGCATACTCGTGCTACGAGTTTCGGGTGCGGGACAGCGCTGGTAACCGTCGGAGCATCGACTGCGGCGATGACGCGGGGCCACTCCCGAGCGATGACCGTGACATCGTTGGGAGTGCTTACGTGCACTATCCATACCGTACGTGGGACGCTCAGTACGTCCTGAGGGGACCACAGGAAGCCTTCGCCACGGAGGCGGTCGCAGCGCTGGTTGCTTCGGTCTCGACCGCCATCGAGGCCCCGTCGGTCTACGCCAAAGTCCCCAACACGGCTCTCGCGGTGGAGAAGGTGATGATCAAGCGCGAGTTCTACCGCGATCTTGAGCAAGGCGCCAGGATCGTGGTCACGGAGGTTCAGGACTTGTATCTCGAGTCCTTGAATCACCCTAAGGCGAATCTGAAGGCGACGATTGGGGCGAGGGATGCGATGATACGGGACCAGAGGCTATGGTGGGAGGCGAAGATTGTGGCGACGGACTCGAAGGATGTCGCGAGGCTGCAAGCGCTGGTCGACAAGATGATACTGGGTATAGATGATGTTGGAGTGAGTAACAAGGGGCCATGGGAGCCGACGCCGGTGGCTAGCATGGAGGAGGTCGCGCCCCGCAGTTCGATGTGGTGAGAGCGCTGTTGGGGGCTGTGAGTGCGATATAGGCGCGTTGTTGTTATTGCGTAGCTGGTTGTGTTGGAGATGCGCCGTATGCATGTGATGTATTCGTTGGCAAACCCATCTCCGCCCCATAAGCGCACAGACCACCGGGTAACTTTCGCGTACATCACAATGTACTCCGTCTCCCGCACAGCTTCCAGACCTCCTTTGCACACTGCGGTGGTCACGTCGCTCAGCTCCCTGGGTGCCCGGCGTAGCGTTTGAGAGACTGTCGCCACATTGTACGAGTAGAGAAGACACGGCAAAGCACTCGACAAGATCCACCGCGCGGGCATGACCGACTTCCACGACTTGAGCTGCGAGCTCGTCGAAGCAATTGCAGCCGTATTGGATGCCCCGACTCTGTGCGCATTCCGCTTGGTCTCGCGAGAATGCCACGACAGATGCATGCGGCCATTCGTATCCTACCTCAATAGCATGCGCTTCCTGAACGCCCCCCATAGCCTCGAAACTTTGCAGCAAATTGCTCGTCACACACTTTATGCGTCGAAGCTGGAGACCATACGCCTCAGCACCCATTTCCTAGATGAAGGTGGTTACGACGAGCCCTCAGCAATTCCGCGGCAGGCGCGCAAATTTGAGGACTACCTCAAGACCCAATATGAGTTCATCAACGGGAACGATTGTGCCTTGCTGACGTCGATCATCGATAAGCTGCCAAACCTGAGTAGGATAGAGGTTGGAGAGGTATGCGGCCGCTTTCAACCCAAATTCAGCCGCTCATACGGTATGAGCACGTTCGAGAGAGACACCGGAGGATTATACGTCTCTAAAGCAGAGCTCAAGCGAGACTCGCGTGACTGTGGCCTAACTCACAACTTGAGGCTAGTGCTCCGAGCTTTGGCAGTCCTCAAGAAGCCCATCAGAGAGCTATCCGCTTTGCGGTATGAGCCCGAGAACGACGACTTCCCTGGGGCCGACATGCTCGATATGCTTCCGCTTACTGGCTACTATCGATCAAGACTGCAGTGTGCATTTGCGGACCTTCGCAGTCTCGAACTTCAGATGCACTACAGTCTCGACATGCCTAGAAGCAAGGAGTGGCTCACGGATTTCGTTGAGCTCGCGCCCAGGCTACAGCATGTGCATCTGTCATTCGACGGCTGGATTGGCCAACAGTTCGACTTTGAGGAAGAGACGCCTGCTTCGACAGCATTCGGACTGCTCTGTCGAAACGTCAGACTGCCACGGCTACAGTCCCTCGTCATTAGTAACACAGTTGCCACGGCTCACGACCTTCGCATGATCTGCGAGACACACGCCGAGACCCTCAGCAGTGTCACCTTCAACCGCGTCGTCTTGTTCAAGGGCACGTGGAAACACGAGGTTCTCCGAAGGCTGCACCACGGAGTCAACGGCACATGGACGTTCCACTTTGCGTGGTTGCTGCAGTTGGGAAAGTTTGGGGCACCCAATGCGAGCGGCCACGATCTGAGATTGGACGTCGTTGTCTTCAATGAAGCCGTCGCCGGAAGGTGCGAACGGTGCAAGAGTGAGGCCCGCCAATTCACGCCTGACGCCTGCGAGCACGTGAAGGGCACCGTCAAGCTTTCCATCATCAGAGAGCTGCCGATGTGCGGTCTGGCGGACATGAACGGCATACTCGTTACGGGAGCTATCATGAGCCACTGAGCAATGGAATTTCCGTGTGTCGAGGCGGAGCATACCATTTGTGAATATTGTGTGGGGTCTAGCATCTGAACGAGGTCGTTCGGGAGAGCCATTCTCGACTGGCTGCTTCTTGCGATCGGCTTCGCGACGCTGCGGCTTGCTCGTCCGTCTTAGGCTGTCTGGAAGACAGAAAGCGTCCCATTCGCGCTAGACTTGGCAGGGGCTCTAAGAGATTGATTCAAGTAGTTTGACACGACACGCCGGTGACGAGCAGCACAAGATCTTGGTGTTGGGGCGGGGATTCACAAGCCATTGAAGCCTCATAGTACTGGCCGCGTCAGCAGCCGATGACGCTCGAGCGTTCACAGACCCTCACCGAACGCCTTCAATCGGTTTGCAATATGTGCCTTCCCATTCCGATTCCCCCTGCCTCACCGTTGTTCAAGAGTGCCGGTATACTGCGGTAAGGGCTGTTGGTGCCCCAGCAGTGCTCTTGATCTCGGGAAAGGTATGGGTAAGGGCAGTCAGGTATGCTTGCTCCTTTGCGTGGAGCAACGATATTAGATGCTTCCATGATCTGGATCCGCTCGTGACGCCGAGACGCTGGAGCAACACATGTGGTCACCAACCTCGGGTGTCATTCCCTTCACAAGCTTGCGGACGTTCCTTCTCTTTTTGGATTGGCAAGCGCATGCTTCTCAGCCAAGCAATATCTGCGTCAACCTTCAACGGTCAGACATTCGAGCTCGCTCTTTCCTCAGTTCCTTCACCCCGATAACTGCGACCTCTTCCGAGACTTTCGAATCATTTGCGAAACATCGTCAGCTGAGCACACTTACATCGCAAACATCGGCACGAGAACAGCGGCACTGCCTACATCAGCATACACTGAGAATTCGCATACACACTCGTTGGCAGAACGTACAAGGCTGCATCACCGTTGCAACATACACAAGCCCAGCAAAAGTGGCGAGATCGCCTCGGTCCCGCAGCAACCACCGCCATGAAGGGGGACCACGACAGGACCATCAAAATCTACCATTCTTGCGACCCGGACGAAGCGCCCATCCTCCTCCACTTCAAAGCGGGCAGATACACGCTCTATCACCCACAACTGGATCCGCATGCCTTCGCGCCGCTTGTGCGGATCCCCAAGCGCAAAGGCACGACGGAACAGGTGCGGCGCTGCCTCAAGGCGAGGTGCGATACGTGCGCCAACACGGACATCTTCACCGACTTGACGCTCGACGTCGCTATGTCTCATGGCATCCGGCGGGCGGCGCTTAAGCCGAGCGCGAAGGCCAAGACGGTGGCGGAGAAGCTCGCTGACGGGGCGGTGCGAGGTCGGTGGATCTACGGCGACCTCAAGCCGGACGAGCTGGTCGGGGAGGTGTTGCGGGAGCCGAAGCACCACCGCTATCCAGACGAGTCCGAGCAGGTGTTTCCATGGTTAGCCCGCATACCATTGGGCACGGAGAGGGCTGACTCGGCACCGCCGCTGAGCGTGGATCTGAACGCGAAGTCTCAAGAGAACAGCCTGCCTCCCGAAGACATCGCCCAGCGGGATAACAATGCCCTGGCCGTGGGCGCCGACTTCAGCTGCTTCAGCGTTCGGAGCAGTAAACCGGAAGTCTTGCCCGCCGATGCTGCCGAAGACCAGACCCAGGCTCGTACGGCGGTGGAGCGCGACTTCATCGGCGTTGCGCCGCAAAAGACGCTCCCCACCCCGCTCAGAGGCAACACGCCATGGAACTATCGCGTGTCAGCGAACCCGATGCCACCTCGCCCACTCCACATCCAGGCACCCGTACTCCCGCAGACCCATTTCGGAGTCTGCAAAGGGCGTGACTCGGCGGCACATCGACACAATCCCTTCCAGCGTATCAACAAAGCGCCGCTCACCAGGCTTCCACGCGACACCGAAACACCTACGCCATCCGGACCGCCTCTCGTTGTGTCCCACCAAGCCCACGGGTCAGCGCCCAAAGTTACTATGCCAGGTAATGCCTGCACTGGCCCTCCAGACTGCACATGTCCACAGCATGCAAAAGCCTACCGCTCGCCACGGCACACCTTCCAGCCGGAACAACTCCCTTCGCCGCCGTACGCTCGCTTCAGGCCTGGGGACCCGATAAACTCATCAGAGTGGAGAACGCTTCTCCCATACCAGGGTACAGATCACCCAGCTGCTGTTGCACCGCCGCAGCTCGGGTACACCTTTCGTCAGGAGCCCAGTCCCAGAATCAGCCGGACGAGAGTCCAGACACCTGGCGGTGGTGATAAGGCTGTGGATTCCGCTGCGTCCGTGGGGATGAAGAGGGTGTGCGAGGATGCTGGGCTGGTGGTGCAGGAGCGGAGGAAGAGGGGTTGTCGCGTGCGGTAGGTCTGGGGTATTGGAGTTGTTGGGTAGATGCCAAGGGCAGCAGGGGGTCCGGGACGGTGTGGGCTGCGAGATGGCATCAGGGTTATAGGCCAGAGAGAGAGAGAAAGAGAGAGAGAGGCAGGGAAAGACCAGCAGCTCAAGTGTCGAGTTTGGCCGCGACTCTTGAGTGAGATGTCCGCTGTAACTTTGACCCTGGATATGAGAGAGAGAGAGAGAGAGAGAATCAACCCGTTGCTGTAACTTTGCCTGAAAACGACGTACGAAGATGAGCCAGGTACCTCCCTGAGCTTGATTGACCATGAACCCCGAGACCGATGACTGCCAACTGGACTGGGAGCGCTACTTGATTCGGCGACCCGTCGTATGACCCAGCGCAGCCTGTGATCCAGCATGTCGTCTTGCCCATCTTGATACCCGACCTGACGTCGACGCTGCGCCTTTCACTCTGCAAAGGTAATCATCGTCGCCTCGCTGATAACCACCTAGGTACCTATTATCCAAAATGCGGCAAGGGGGTATCTCAATGCAAGAGTAAAAGTGACGCGTAGCCCTCCCAAATGGTCGCGCGCGCGCGCGAGCGCCCGCCTAGCGTCCCCTCTCCTTCCCAGTTTTTGTTGTATACCTACAGTCCCCCAGTCCCTCAGTCCCCCAGTCCTAGCTCTACTCCGCAGGCGCAGCGGAAGAAGTCTCAGCAGACGGCTCGGTGGAAGACAACCCAGCACTCTGTGGCTCTTCCTCTTCCTCTTCCTCTTCCTCCCCCACCGCCCTCTCTCGTCGATCTTCGGGAGGGAACTCCGGTCCGGCATGTGGTACGGGCTCCGATTTGACGACCTCGGGGAAGAGGGGGGGCCGCTCGGCCGCTGGCTCGTCGGGGTGGGCTTCACTCGCTTCGCGCGTGGCGATGTCGATGTCGAGGGAGTGGCAGCGAGCGGTCGTCGTCATCGTCGTTTGGGCGTTATTGTCGTTGTTGCGCACAGCGTGCCGCTGACCCTCTTCCTCCTCCTCCTCCCGCTCGCCCTCCTCCTCCTCCTCCTCCTCCTCCTCCTTCTTCATACCCGTTTCTCCCTCCCCTTCGCCGCGCGGGGAGTAATCGCTACCCCTCCCGCGCCCACCAACCCCATTGATACCGCGCGGGAACATCCTCCCCATGAACTCCCGATGCCGCCTTTGCGTACTCCGCTCATCAGCCCCACCCTCTCCATCCCCAACCCCACGCGAGTCCGGCGTGCCAGACCTCCCCTCCCGGTCCCGGTCACCATCCCGCTCATCCCGCTCATCCCCCTCCCCCTCACCCTCATAACTCCCCGTCCCCCCGTCCCTCCCCTCCCCCGGTGTCCTCCCCTCCTCCCCATCATCCCCCTCCCCCACCCGCTCAGCCTCCCGCTTCGCATGCACCTTCCGCAGATTATTCGCCGAGCTGACGGAGCGCATATCCGGGCGGCCGTCCTTGCGGATCAGGACCCCGTCCGCGTTGCGCGTGGGCTTCGAGCGGCTCTTCTTGCTCGAGTTACTGAGGAGGAGGAGGTCGGCTTGCGAGGAGGGGGCGAAGGGGTCTTGATGTTGGTGCTGGTGTTGGTGGGCGGAGACGGGGGTGGCGGGGAAGTCGGAGGGCTCGATGACGCGGTGGGTTGGGTCGAGGAGGGACGGACCGTCTGCTCTCTGCAGCATGGGCGCGCCAGCCGTGGGGAACATGGGGTTGTTGTAGTCGTTTGGTGAGACCAGAGAGTTTGTCTGGTCCGCCCTTTGCGGCTCTATGGCGCTCAGCTCTTGGGAGACATGAGGTTGGTGGCGCGCTCCCCCTCTGCTACCCCGACCCCGCCCGCCTCCACGACGGCGACTACCTCTGCCCTTCCCTCCCCCACCGGGCGGCGGCGCCGGTTGGATGAGCTCGGTGCTCTCGGGCTCGGGTCTCCAGCCCAGCTGCGGGTCAGCTTCTGCAGTCGAGGTAATGAAGCGATACGAGCTCGCATTAGCGGAAGCCGGAGTTGGCAATATCTGTGCCTGCATCTGCGAGCTGTTCGACAGAGCTCGACTGCGCGACTGTATCGGACCGTCCGGAGGCGCAGACATGGGCGTCTGTTGCATGCTGGACGATCTAGCAGAATAGCTTTCTTCGGCGTGACTGCTCCTCGGCATTATCGGTGCCAGCCTTGGCCGCTTGGGCGATCCTGGAGCTGAGGGTGGGCCATACGGTGACTGTCGCTGCTCCTCGAACGGGCGTTTGATAGCTGGGTTGGCGTTCACAGCAGCCCAGCCGCTGTTTGGAAATTCTTGTCCCATGGTGTGCGGGCGGAAGGGGACAGGCGCCTCTAGCTGCTGTTGCGGTGGTGGTGGCAGGCCGTGTGTCTCGGCTGAACGCCAGCCAGAAAGCGCCGAGGGCGGTGGCAGAGGATCCGCAGGTCTGTAGCTGGATGGCCGAGCAACTTGGACTGGAGGCTGTTCATTCGAGGGGATTCTTAGCTCCGGACGTGGTGGATACGGAGGGTGGCCCTGCGACGGGAGAACCGTCGTCGGAGGGGGTCCGCCATACGAGCGATCAGTTGGTGGGCCATAGGTGGAGACGTTGCGCATCGGCGGCAGGTGTTGAGCATGCATTGGAGGCTGCGAGTGCGAGGGCATCGGTGTGGTCTCGTACAGCTCGCGAGTTGAAGACGTTCCGGGTCGGGCAGCCGGTGATGCATGCTCCTCGAAGCGCTTCATCCGGTTCCTCATCAGTTCCACCTGCATCTTCAGCCCGTCGACCTCGTTCGCCTTGTCCGTCACCGTCGCGATCTGCGACGCGAGGACATCCATGTCGCCGCTGTCATGGCGCACCTGCTCCATCGATTGCAGCCTAGCATGCAGCTCCGCCCTCATCTCATGCATGACCGCCACGACGTGCCCCATTTCCTGCTGCAGCCTGCCGACGGCCTGCTCGATGTCGCCCACCTGGCGGCGGTGGGACTCGAGCATGCTCGTGTTGAGCGAGACCTGCGTCTGCAAGCGCGCAAGAGCGCCCGCCCACACATCGCTGGACGAGGGCAACGGTGGCGCGGTGGCGACGTGACTGGGTCCCGGGCGTGCGCCCTCGAAGGTTCGGTAGGAGGGTGGCACGCCGGCGTCCCTTGGTCCAGCTTCGTGCGGTTGTTGTACGGTAGTGCCCCGCTCGCCATACTCCATCACCTTCCCCAAGTCCATGTCCGCCAAGTCATCAGTGTCGTGTTGCGTGCTTTCCTTTTTGATGCGATGATCGACAGGGCGGTCGTGTCGATCACCTGGGTTGGGTCAGCACTTCACAACGCGCCGTCTGCCAGGCTGCAGCGCAATATTCAACGATGGCGAAGGCAGCGTGAGGGGCGAAGGAAGAAGGTGCAGGTGAGGACATGGGGAGATAGGACGTCTGCGGCAGAGTTTGATTATGCTATAAGATATGAAACGTACCTATACCGTTCCCTGCAATTTGGCGCATCCAGGCTCGCCGTCTCGTGCGACAGATGGTAAGACAAGGCGAGAGTAGTCTCACGGTATTAATCTCTCTGCCTTGCTTTGTGTGAGAAGTAGGGTGGGTTAGTAAGATGAATGGTGGGGTGAGCAGCGTGGAGTATACAGTATAGTAGGTACATGTAGGGCGGACGGGAGCAGGCCTTGGTACATGTAGTCGAATCACTCGATAGCACAAGGTTTATTACATGGCGCCCGTATGGAACTGTATCTAGCTGTTCTCCGCGTAGCGCCGGTAGAGGAAGTTGGCAGGTCGGCGGAAAGAAGGGTGTCGATTGGCGGGGGATGAAAAAATTAGTAGCGCAATACCATCGATTAGAGTTACCCGTTTCCTAACGGTCAATCTGCAGGTGGAATGAAGGATGACAGGGGTCAAGTGGTGGGCTGATGGGATCTAGGCCGGACAAATGCACATGACACGCGCCAGCTATCGACTACATGTACCTTTCTGTATATCTCCACTGCTACTACAAGTACACGCAAGGATTGCCCTTGGCGCAAGTACGACAACGGTAGTGAACGAGCGACGTTTTCCTTCGAGATGAATTGCTGCGGTTCTCAAACGAACCCTCTTTCCACCCCCGCTTGCCAGAGAGTCTTGATCGGGCCATGTGCGCAGGGCGGTAGGTGGTGCCGAAGAGGACGAGTCGACTCCAGGGAAGAGGGGGTCCGATAGAGACGACGTGGAGCTTCAGCGGTCGCCCCGTCGTCCGTCTGACATGCGCGACTATCAGGTTGAGCTCTTTGTCTGCCGTGCAGGTGTATAGTCGCCATAGCCATTCGTTACGAGGGACGGAGGTAGTGGTAAGGAAAGCGAAGAATGTACCATAGTAATCGTGGTAGCGTGGTCCTGCATTTTGTTTCCTCGCCATCACCTCTGGGCAAGCGACAGCCTGTTGTGATATGTGACCGGTGTGAAATCCGGTTGGATCACATGCTGAGTTGGGTTGAAGGCACATAGGCAGGCATGGGGCTTGCGGTCAAGCATCACTGACTGCAAAGCGGGCTGTATCTCTTCGCAGCAGCCGTACCCTGTCATCCCTCTTCATGGAGGTCGAGCAGAACACTCGTACATGTAGTCGACAGCGTTGTCAGCGCCGCGAACCGAGATTGCCCGTCTTCTCCGACTTCTCCACCATTCGTGGCTGTTTCACCCGCAGATGATATGGACTCTGGAGATGCAGTGCCGTTGAGCAAGGCAGTTCTGAGGGCCTGAGGCCGCCACATGGCCCTCGGCTCGGTCCGTCCCCTATCCGACTGCCGACGTGCCTTCACTGTCGATCACTCTTGAGCAGCGACATCAACTTTCGACCGCCCGCTACAGTGAAGCACAACTCACTGCCGCCGCCAGATTGCGGCGCCAACCTCATTGCTACCACATCTGCCCTACGACCAACTCAGTCCCGGACACCGCCGACAGATGAGCGCTGCCAGTCAGCCTTCCGCATCGCGCTGAGAGGGGTAGGTGAAGGTGAGGTGTCGCGAAGCAGTCGCGGTGACGAGGAAACTGAGGTGCGAGGACATAGGAAGAAACTGAAGAGCTGTAGTTATGTTGCATGCGGTGAACGATGTGGCCATGGGTGACCTGGATGAAGAGAGCGCGGCGGCGCGGTACATGGATGAGAATGGGGGAGTGGAAGCTGCTGCAAGCGCGTTTGCCAACCGCGAGATCGACCAGCGCGACAAGGCCGCCGACGCCATCGACTATGAAGACATCAGCGACCTGGATGACTTGCCGGACGAGGAGGAAGCGGCGAACCGGCTGGAAGACGATGACACGAGTTCCTTCTTGGGTGGCGCGGAGAACGGGCATGCGCACACCAACGGGTATCATACCACCAAGGAGCCATCTAGCGACGACTTGTTCGGGTTCGAAGGGCCTTACGATCTCTTCGGTGAACGGACCTCCTCGCCCGAACAGGCGCGCCGGCCCGTAGAACATGTCCAGCTGCAGCCCCAACCTAGGCCTGGCGGGCTGGCTCTGCCCGGCAAATCGGGCCTGGCTCTTCCCAGCCTGAGCACTGTACCAACGCACACACGCCAAGTCCAGCTGCCGCCTCAACGTCAACCGCAGGAGCCTGCTTCGTCGCTCAGCCCGCCATCATTCCACAGCGGAGATTATTCTCCCGCGGCATCACCTGACATGGCCAGCGAAGGTGAGGACCTGGCTGGTTTAGACGAGGCGACGCTTCTACAGCGCAGGTTGATGGGACTCTCGAGGCGGAGACAAGCTGGGGAGATCGTGGAGGAAGAGAGTCGAGGGGTGGACCCTGACGACTTCTACAACTTCTTCCCAAGCTACGAGAAAGACCAGAACCCCCGCTTCATTGAGTACTTCCCGCAAAGACCTGTCAAGTACCGTGGCAAGGTTCCACCGAAGGCACCGAAGGCTGTACAGCCGACGAAGCTCTCTCTCGATCTGCTTCCTGATCAGGAGCGCAGTTTCAAGAGCTCGGCTGTCGCCGGCAGGAACGGACAAGAAGCATCACACCCGAGTAATCTCGTAGTGTTGAGTCGCGCCGCGGCAGTGGACGATGACAGCGATGACGACCTCGCTTTCAGTGTTGCTGACGACACGGAGGCGGTTGCGGGCGTGACTATGGCAGATCTTGCGATGATTTGTGAAGACTGGGACATGCCCGTCATCGATACCGAGTCCGCCGCTGACGACATGGATGAAGTCGCGGAGGCCGAGTGGGATGCCGAAGAGTACGACAGGCCGATCAAGAAGCGCAAGACTGATACCTCCATCTCCGATGTCTTTGCATCCCTTCACGACGCCCGGATGGACTTCGAAGACCCCGAGCGTGCAGCCGCCAAGTTTGCGAAGCGGGTGACACTCGACCTCAACGATCCGAATTTACTGGTGGATGAGCATGCTCCACAGACTGCTCGAAGGGCGATGCGCATACCCGGTGACATCCGCCGTGACCCAGCGTTGGCTCGCGATCTTGCCCGGCGATACAACATCAGCAACGATGAGGCGTACGACTTGCTCAAGGAGAACCACCAGCACAAGGTGCGAAGCACGCTCGGCAACGCGGCTGTGGAGCACAGCCTGCCCGCCACGAAGCTGCAATACCCCTTCTACAAGTTGGCTTTGGATCCGAAGTCCAAGCGCTCTTTCCATCGCCCAGCGTTGCATCTCAAGGACTGGGAGATGAAGCCTCAGAAGGAGTTCAGGCTTGTCAAGCTCAAGACCATTAAGCGCAAAGAGCGGCGCGGGCGCGAAGTAAAAGATCTCTTTGCCACCGCCGAGAGCTTGGCTTTCAATGACAATTCCAACATGCTCCTGCTCGAGTATTCGGAGGAGGCGCCGACGTCGCTCTCGAACTTCGGCATGGGCAACCGTCTCGTCAACTTCTACCGGAAGCGCAACGCGGATGACCAGGAGCGTCCGAAACGCGATATCGGTGAGACGCAGGTGCTGCTTACGCAAGACAAGAGTCCCTTTGCGAACTTCGGCCACGTCGATCAGGGTGAAGTCGTCCCCACCATTCAGAACGGCCTTTACCGATCACCCATCTTCCAGCATCAGGCCAACCCCACAGACTTCTTCGTGGCGATCAGCGCCACGCACGAGTACGGAAGCCGGATGTACATGCGCAACATTGAGAATCTGCATGCAGTCGGGCAGCAATTTCCGGTGGCGGAGGTGCCTGGAGAGCATTCCCGGCGGGTGACGGATGCGGCGAAGAAGCGTCTGCGTGCGTTGGCCTACCGCATCTACACCAAGGTGCAGGATGGGTCGCGTCGCGACAAGGTACTGGATAATCAGACGCTAATGAAGCATCTCAAAAACCACGATATGCCGCAGACGCGGAGCAAGATGCGGGAATTCATGAAGTACGATAAGGATCGCGGGGTGTGGATGCTCTTGCCTGGGCAGGTGGTCCCGGACGCGGAGACTTTGCGCAGCTGGGTGAAGCCGGAGGACGTGTGTCTGCTGGATGCGATGCAAGTCGGTGTGCAGCGGCTCGCTGACCTCGGCCTCACCGTGGGCGATAAAGACGACGAGGAGAAGGACATTGATGAGAACTCCAACATCGAGCTGCAGCTCGCTCCGTGGCAGTCGACGAAGAGCTTCATTCAAGCGACGCAGGGCAAGGCCATGCTCAAGCTACACGGCGAAGGCGATCCGACCGGTCGTGGGGAGGGCTTCAGCTTCGTCAAGACCTCTATGAAGGGTGGTTTCCAGGCTATCGGGGAGAGCGTGGAGGACAAGCTGGACGCGAAGCGACGGCGCGAGAACGGCGGGCACACCTACAACGTCGCCAAGCAGCAGAAGGCCTACGACGACTACATCCGCATGATCTGGGAGAAGCAGAAGAGCAGCCTGGCGAGCAGTATGGAGCTATCGGACGTAGACATGGACGACGACGCGGACGCCGAGCCCGAGAGCGCCTACCCCCGAGCCGGTACCCCCCGCTCCTCCTTCGCCGGCACCCCGATCGGCAACGCCCGGCGCGGCGGGGACGACGAGACCGGCACCCAGTTCAGCAAGGCCAGCGCCGACCGCGGCAGCGGCCGCATCCTCATCATCAAGCGCACCGGCGGCCGGGACCCCTACGGACAGGAGGCAGACGGCATCGAGAAGATCACTAACCCGAAAGTCATCCGCGAGTACCTCAAGCGCAAGAGCGCGATGAAATTGTTGACTGTGGGGCGCGATATCGGGTCTGTAACCTCATTTCTTTGCTCCCCACGCTCCTATTCTCCACAAAACAAACTCCTTGTGGTTCTCTTCGGCGGGTGGGGGAGGTTTTTTGGTGGTTGGCTGACGTATGTCGTGTGATATTCCAGTGACTATGTGCAATACACCCCCACGGGCGAGGACCCGGAACTCGACAATCTCGTCCGGCAAGCCATTTTGGAGGAGCGCGCGCGCATCGAGAAGAACAAGGAACGTCGCGAGGCGCGGGAGCGACTGAAGGGTAAGGCCGCTGGTCTCGGCGGCGGTATGGGCGGCGGTGGTGCTGGTGGTACGGCGGGATCCCCCCCTTCTGCTTCCGTGGCCGGTAGTCCCGGCGCCGGCGGCGCTGCTTCGGATCTCGACACCCCAGCCACTTCTACGGTCATGAATGGCGGCGCGAGTAGTGCGAACGGCACGCCGCTGAAGAGTGGTGGGCGTGGCGGCGGCGGTGGGAGGCGGAGTAAAGACGGCACGGCGAGGAAGTGCGCGGAGTGTGGGCAGGTGGGGCATATCAAGACGAACAGAAAGTCAGTATTTGTCCCTTTTCATTGTGTTTTTTGCGGGAAGGTGGAGGAGATGGTGGATGTGCGGGAGTTGGCGGGGACGAAGCCGGGGGGCGGCGGTGGTGGCGGGAAAGGTGGTGGTGGTGCTGGGTCCAAGGGCGGGGCCAAGGGGAAGAGTAAGGGCGCCAAGGAGTCTTTCGCGGGAGACACTTATTCGGCGTTCGTGCTGTAGAAGAGGTGGAAGAAGGTTGTGCAGAAGGAGGGGAGCAAGGAAGAAGAAAGAAGGCCGAGTGGGAAGAGGAAGCAGGAGCAAGTGAAAAATGGAAAACGGGAAGTAGTCTCAAGCCATCCAACCTGGCTCTTGACTCCCATCTCGAACGACCTTGCCAAAAACACGCAAGGTCACTTACTTACTTACTTACTCGACACGGCCTTCCACTGTTGTTCCCCCCCATGTGTCGCAATGTGGGTAATCTCTGCTGACCCAGAAGTTTTTTGAAGGCTCTGCCCCCTACTCAACGGAACCGCCAGACCGGACGACGGCGCGGGCGGTACGGGTGGAAACGGGGACGGTGCGTTCGGGGCTGTGGTCGCGCCGTTGACGCTTTGAACGGGGACTTTCTCGCGCTTTCTCTCGGCGTGTGTGTGTGTGTGTGTGTCACTCGGGGTAAGGGCGGTTGCTGCTTGTGTGAAGGGTGGAAGGTGGAGGGTGGAGGATCGGGCGGTCTTGTGGCTACGACGCGACGCGATGAGGACGCTCTGGCTTGCGCACTGCTGAAGGAGGCACGGCACGGTGGATGGCGAGGCAGGAGGCTGGGCAGGGTGTGTGATGGGCGTTGCCTTGCTTGCTTGCTTGCTTGCTTAGCAGGGTGGAGGAGAGCCTGGGCCTGTCTGTCTGTCGTTGGATAGGAAGTGTATGTAGTGAAGCAATCGCTGCCCAGCCCACAGAGCTGTACACTGCACCTTTGGCATGTTTGGGGGCGCAATACCGGGTCTCCAGAGAGCTATAAGGCGCGAACAGTAGCGTACTCTGCCACATTCCGCCTTGAACGAGTAACAGCACCATTTGTGCCGGCATTGTCGTCTACGTAATGTTACAGTTACAGCCTCCTTCCCTTATCTTACTGCTTGGTGCGCGCAGCATGCACAATCACGCCGTATCCATCTCATCCCCCTCCCCATCCCCTTCCCCATCCCCATCCTTCTTCTTGTCCTCCGGCCGCTTGACCTCCGTCTCCAACCCCGTCGTCGACGCCGCACTCCCAGCCACCTCACCATTCCCATCAAGCTGCACATTCTCCTGCGCCGAACTCGCCTCTCCCTGCCCACCCGTAGCCGTAGCACTACTACCCTCACCCTCCCCTTTCCCGCCTTCCTCCGGCACACTCTCAAGCGTTGTCTTCCCCTCCGCTTCATCCGCTGCTCTCTGCTCCCGTGCCTGCCGCTCCCGCTCTTCTTCCATCGACATGCGGAGCACCAACGCCAGTTCCGGGTCGAGACTGGGATCCACGCCGAACTCGAAGTCGTTGCCCGCTCCTCTCCCGGCACCCGCTGCGCCCTCCGCGCCTGCCTCACCTGCCTGCGGCCCACCCTCCCCAGCCAAGATAGGCGAAGCAACAATACTGTCGCTCAGTAGGTTGGGCCCCGGCGGCACAATCTCCAAATGACTCCCATCCCCGCCCTTGACCGCCTCATTGAACGCCCTCAACTTCTCCAGATTCTCATCCGTCAAGTCCCCAAACGCCACCACGTCCACACTCGTCCCGTTCTTCTTCATCCGCTTCCCCAGCTTCACCAACCCGGCCTCCGCCTCTTGTATGGGACTGCAGACAAACACCACGATGCGCTGCCGCGAACTCTTATTCTGCCTGTGCTTGAGCGCTAGACTCGCAATACTCACGCCCGTACTGAAGTGCGCGGTGCCGCGTATTTTCGTGCGGTGCAGACCATCGAGGATTTTGCCCGGGTTGGTGGTGAGGGTGGTGAGGATCTCGGGCCCGGAGGCGCCGTTGCCGGCGAGGGACATGAGGCCGCAGCTGCTTTCGGGGTTGTCCTGGGTTTTGGTGTGGAAGATGAGGTTGGCGGCGTCGGATTGGGCGGACCAGCGGGAGGGGGGGTAGTCGCCGTTGCGGGAGGATTCGGAGTTGTCGACGCTATCGATTCAGGGTTAGGGGGTGGAGATGGAGGGTGGTGTGAGGCGGTGGGGAGACGTACACGATCATTACTGATTCTAGCACCATCTTGGCGGCGATGGGAGCTGTTCAGCTCAGCTTGAGAGTGGTGGTGGAGTGATGTATGTGATAGATATCGCGCTTTGGTCAGGTGGGTGAGGGTGCGGGGAGTGATGAGCAGGTGGCGGTGTTGGTGTTGGTGTGAGTTGTTCGATGGAGACAGCAAGGCAGGCAGTCGGAGCTTCACAAGCGATCCACCACCAGCGAGCTGCGATGCGGCTCAGCGGAAGCTCCCGGCGCCAGGAACGCTATGTTTGTTTTGTTGTGGTCTGGAATGAGTCTTGTGTTCATAGCACGCGGATCTACGTGTACACTCTTCAAGTAACAGCAACGAGCATTATACCGCGACATCGAGACTATGCCTCCCGGACGACCCAAGAAAACGCGCCCCTCCCCCGACGCGGCCCCGTCCCTCCCACCTCCCACCATGATCCCCACCAAGACCGAAGACCTGACCCATACACCACCGGAGCGGAGCCCCGCCAAGCGGACAGTAGCAGCAGGCATCACGCAGGCGCAGAAACAAGCCCTCATCGACAACCTTCAGCTGGAAAGTGAGCGAGCCACTCCCGTCCCACGTTGCTCAGGGCGCGTAGACTGACGCGTCGCAGTAACCGAACGAGCACGCAAACTCCGAGCACAGTATGCTTTACAGGCACAGGGTCTCCGCACGCGACTGGAGATGCGCGTGAATAGGATCCCGCAGGCATTGAGACAGCGCAAGATGGGGGATCTGCTGGAGGAGCATACCGAGAAGGCGAGGGCGAAGGCTGAGCCGGATCTTGCGCCGCCTGTGCCTGTGAATGATACTGCGGTTGAGCAGCAGCGCGTAGCTGCTGTTGTTAAGTCGCCTGAGAGGGAGAGAAAGAGCTTGAAGAGGCAGAGGTGGGTGGTGCTGACATTATCCGACTTGCAGCGGCTGACTGTTTAATCAGCGACCAAATCTCTACCCAAAACAACAACCATGACGACAAAGAGAACGCTCCTGCGCCGGCGCCTATCGAATCCACCCTTGACCTCCCCAACCCCAAGAAACGCGTCAACACCGCCACCACCACAGCCAACACGAAAGCCACCCGCACCGTCTCCCGCAAAGGCCCAGCGCCTTCCACCGTCCTCTCGCCCAAATCCCACAACTCCCGCACACTACCGCGATCGCCCTTCAAACCCGCTCTCTCGCCCGAGAAAACGGCAATGTTGGAGCGCCTGGCGAGTCCCATCAAATCATCAATCCAGCACCTCGCGCCTCCCGCTAAGGGCGGGACGCAGGCGCCGAGTCGACAGACTAAACGGCCAGGGACCGCTATGGAGGCGGAGACGGAGAGGGATGCGACGGAGGGAAGGAGCAGTGAAGCGAGTACCACGAGTGCGGGGACGACTATTGTTACGAAACCTGCGACCAAAGTGGGGAGACCAGCGGGGGCGAAGAAAGCTACTGCTGCTACGGCGGCGAAGACGACAGCTGTGGGGAGGAAACCGGCCGCGGCGAAGAAGGAGAATGTGCCGCCTGTGCCTGTGGGTGGGGGCAGGACGTTGAGGAAGAGGGGTTGATGAATGGAAGATGCGTCGTTACAGCCACGGTCGCTATATTGGCGAGGTGGGGTGCAAAGGGGAGTGAGTTGGTGTCGCATTGGGGTTTGCATATGTTCACGGGCCTGTAGGAAACGGCTCGCCAATTGAGGATTATCAAGCACAAGATCGATTACACAACTTGCGCTCGAGCCGGGGAGACGGGAGTCAATACTGCGTAATACCCAGCCCACCTCAACAAGTGTCTCCGAGTCGCTGTGTGTGGGCCATTAGAGCCCTATCACATGAAGATTGTTTTGATCGCGCTCGCTTTGATAACCGCCACGCATATGGACCTTAGACCTGCTCAACGACTGGAGTCTCGGGATCGCGAGCAGGAGCCTCTCACTGCGCTGCATTGGGCCCGCGGGCTTCACCCCGATACAGTAAGTTCTTGCTGACAGGCGTTGGGCAAGCTGTTAAAGGAAAGCTGTTCATGTAGAGGCGAGACAATCTGCAGGCACACCATGAAGTACCTCCAATCAGGGCTGATCGAGCAGTCGGATGATGCGTGAGGGGAGACCAGTACGATGGATCCGGTATTGGACGACAGTCTGCAGCTAGAACGCTCTTCGCGATGCTGAAAGCACATGCGGGCAATGGGGCGGAGCTGCCCATCTGTTGCGAGGACTCGAGGACTATCTACAATCTAGTCCATTTGAGGAAGGCTGACAAGGTAGGCACACCTGGACGATTCTGCGGGCAACGCCCGGGTCTCACACAGTATTGGACTGGGCGCAGGCGTGGAGAAGGCCAACCAGCAACCCGACCCATCACAAGCAAGACCATACAATGTAAGAAGAGACGTTACACCGCAACCTTCACATGGCAAACCTTCCAATCGAGCATCGCCAGAGGAGAGGAAACGGAGAGCTCATCAGCAGCTTCCTGGGCAAACTCTCCCATCGCCGAATGGGGTAACATGTTTCCTTCCCCAGCCCTCCAATGGCTAACTACGCGTACTTTCACACGACATTTTATCTGGCCTACCCCTCTCGCAAAGGGCAAAGGGGAAAAATAATGTTGAGCGTTCAACGAATCTGTGAGAGGCATTGGGTGGTCACTCCAGTGCTCCTGGTCGTTGTTCCGTTCTGTTTCTTTCTCGCACCACCTCGACATCACGGACGGATATCATACGCAAGGGCTATACAGTTGCTGAACGGAATACGTTGTTCCGGAGACGCATCGCTTGTCAGACTCAATTGCAGCTTTCTCCCGAGATCGGGGTTTTCTTTTCGTGGGCAAGGAAGGCGATACGCCGGCTCCCGGTACTTTCGTGAATACGGCGGTGCTTGCATTGCGGATACGGGAGACGCTGACGTCTCCGCCGAACAGCCAGCTCGTCAACGTGCCCTCGCGAAGCGATACAGCAGCACGGGGCTCAGTCTGAGCAGCGGAGATCATCGCAACGCCTGTCCATTATCTCCCAGGACAGGTCGACCCTTGCGGTGCTCTCGAGAGGCCGTACAGCAGCACGAAACCTTTGCTGTACTCCGGAGAGGCCGGTCACTGCACCCTCACCTCGCAAGCCCGGCAGCTCCCTCGGTCCGCTCGATCAGCTGTACAGCAGGACAATCGCCTCGCGACATGCCGGAGAAGCCCGCGATACCTCTCCCCGTGCCACCATGTCCACCTCAGACTCCTCCCGCTCGCGGCGCATGCTGTCGAGCCTCTTCTCCGCCGCCGGCCGCAAGCGCAATCGAGCGGAAACCGACGCGGAGACGCCGGACGCCGCCGAGCACGGAGAAGCTGGCGACAACAAGCGGCAAAGGCGCTACGATGCGACGCCCTGGAAGCCCCGCAGCGCGGCCCGGGACGCCATGGCCAGCGTCTCCGTCACGCATCGCGAGGACAGCACGTCGCAGCTCTTCGCGAAGGCGCGGCGGGGTCCCCGTGCGCGGGAGCCTACTAGCGGGCAACGACCGGTGGCGACGGCTTATAAGCCTCGCTATGCAGGCCGGGACGCCATGCTCGGTTTCTCCGTCGCGCAGCGGGACGACGTGACGGCCAAGATCCATGCGAATGCTCGTCGGGGGTCCGGCGCGGCGGGGGTCGTCGGCACCGAGTACCGGCGTGCGCTGAGCGAGACGGGGATGAGCTCGGTGGGGCTCCCTGGCGCCGGGCAGGGGGTGTTCAGCAGCTACGGCGGGAGGTGGCTGAGCACGGGGTCGGGGGGTGTGACGGCGGAGAACCTGAAGGTCAGGCTCTGGGGCCGGGACGCCGGGCATGCGGACAGCGCGTCGTTGGGGGCGCCTTCGCCCAAGGCGTCGGCGGAGGATTTGCGGGCGGTGAGGAGGTCGCAGAGCGCGCTGGCTCTGGGTGGCAACGGGATGGCACCGACTTTCCCGTGGCTGGGACAGCCGGCATCTCGGCAAGATGCCGATCTCGCGGCTGAGCTCCGCCGCATGGACGGCGGAGATTTCGACGTGGCCCCTTTCGGGCGGCCTCGTCAACCACTGAGGCATGCCGCCTCGCAGCCTGGCCTCGTCGCGCAGCAACCCGATGCTCCTCCCCGTCTCCTGCGTTCGGTGGCCAGCTCGCAGACGGTGCGGCCGTACACGTACCGCGCCGACCTCACGGCGGGCGAGATCTCTGCCGAGCACGTGCGGATGGTGGCGGCGGAGACGCCGCATCAGCCTGCTCGTCCGCAGCGGCAATCAAGGACGACGTCCTATGCTGACTTGACGGCGCAGAGAAGGGGGCCCACGCGGCCGCTCATGCCTCGTGCGAGCACGACTGTCGCTGCTGTGCCCGTCCCAGGCAAGGGCAAGGAGAAGGCCGTCGAGGGCCTTTCGGTAGCCAGGCAGCCGGCGAGTGTGGCGCCTGTTCCCGCAGCACCGAGTAGCACCCGAGGTGGTGTGCCGGTTGCCAGTCCCGGTGCGAGGGACTCGAGGCAGCAGAGCCTTGTCATCACCACGGGTGCGGAGGTGAACAAAGGTATGCTTGCATCTCCCACCCATCACACCTTCCTCATGCTGCGATCGCTAACCTTGGTGATGTGTTTAGGTAAATCCGTGCCGCAAGGACCCTCCCGCCCTGCCTCGGAGAAAGAGGAGCCCACGTCCAGCTCGGGCAGCAACGGCTCGTGCCGGTCGTCGTTGACGAGCATCGCACCAGTCACGACGCCGCCCACGCCAATGTCGACGAAAGTGGCGGAGGCCAACGCGGAGGCGCTGTCTTCATTTCAGAGAGCCCCAGCTGAGGACACGCAGATGGGTATCGATGGTGAGCAGGACGGGGAGCGGAGACGGGATCCGATTGAGGAGTTGAAGGAGTTTTTGAAGAGGTCCTTGGCATTTTGAGCTGACTGTGGTCAGCGGTTTCGAAGTATGGTGTTGAGGGTTCTGGGTGCATGGGGGATGTCGAGGATGGGTAATAGAGAGTGTAATCGTGAGCACGGTGGTAGTATTTCGTATACCTTACCACTCCCTCTCCTTCACCACGTCATCTCCCCGGTGCAGTGTCTTCCTCCATTCTGCAACGACTTCTACAAGCATTCGCGTGTTCAAACGAGCCTCCTAGATCGGAGTGTTTACCGAGTAAGACGCTCAAGGCAACCAGTCTTGCCCGTCCCAGTCCCGAGACCTCGAGCAGCCATACCATCCGTACAATCCGCAGACATCAGTTCCGATATCAACACTTCAGATACCGGACATGGCCGGATGACACTTCTCGTATCCTCCTCGACTCGAACATAGACAACAAAACGATCTCATCCCCAACTCTCCGGCTTACCCCTCTCGCTTCCCACGCATCTCCCCCTCCCCCCCCGCCACCGCCACAATGGAGCCCAACCACATCTACCAATACTCCCTCCTCAACGCCCTCATGGACGGCGTCTCCGAAACCGGCATCCCCGCCTCCCAGCTCCTCCAAAAAGGCAACCAAGGCCTCGGCACCTTCGCCCGCATGAACGGCGAGCTCCTCCTCCTCGACGGCAAAATCTACCAACTCCAAGCCCAAGGCCGCGTGCGCGAAGCACACCCCACGGACCAGATCCCCTTCGCAGTCAGCACGCAGTTCGCGCCCCAGCGGACGCGGAAAGTGGCGCTGCGGGATAAAGGGGCGATAGACGAGGCGTTGGAGGGGTTTCATGCTCACGCGAAGAACTTGTTCATGACGTACCGCGTGGATGGGTATTTCCGGTATCTGAAGTGCAGGACCGTGCGGGGCCAGGAGTACAAGGGCCAGCCGCTGTCGGAGCTGGGGGAGAAGCAGTCGGTGGAGGAGTATCGCGGGGTGGAGGGGACGATCATCGGGTTCCGGACTCCGAGGAATTGGCAGGGGTTCGGGGTGGCGGGGGAGCATTTGCATTTCATCAACGCGGGGAGGACGGCGGGGGGCCATGTGTTGGAGGTGGAGGCCGAGGAGGTCGAGATGCAGATGGCGGTCGCGAGGCATGTGCATGTGGAGCTGCCTTCGAGTGAGGATTTCAATGAGGCGACGTTGACGACGGATGATGAGGGGGTTAAGAAGGTGGAAGGATGATGGGATGGGGAAGAGCAGTCTGTTTTGCAGGCGGGGAAGGTGTGACGGGGAGGCGCGCGGGAGTCCATTGCTTGACTGATTCCCTGCTAGGCGGGCGAACTGCGAATGTCTATCTACTCGACACCTTGCGGCTCTGTCGCCCGGTCAAAGTCATCGATGGTCAGAACGGGGTCAACGTGAGTGGTCTTGGGTAGCGACCTGCTCAAGCTGAGAGACGGGGTGGTACGTCGAGAGCAAGGAGAGCGCATTGTCTAGCCCGCGTTCGATATCTGGTGCGCAGAGCTTCCCATTGTGGCAGGAACGAACGCACGAGGAGGGTGAATCGGTTCGATGAGTGGGCCGAATCGACGAGGTAGCGAAGTGCAAGTCGGCCAATCTGTAGCCCAACCACCACCGACTCAACCCACACTATCCTTGATCAAATTCCCCGCCAACTCCTTCACCTGACTATAATCAATCCTGACATTCACCAAACTCAACCCCTGATGCGCCAGCGCCGCATCCATCACCGCCTCAATCTCGGACGAATCCCTCATATCAAACCCCTTGCCCCCAAACGCCTCGGCATACTTGGCGAAATCCACCCCGCCGAGGTGAATCCCGCTGCTGCGCCCGTACTTCATCTCCTCCTGGAACTCGACCATATTGTACGCCTCGTCGTTCCAGATGAAATGCGTGATGTTGCACCCCTGCTGCATCGCCGTGCTCAGTTCCTGGGAGGAGAACATGAACCCGCCGTCGCCGGATAGGGAGATGACTTTCCTTGAGCAAGGGGGGTCTTGGGTGAGGGAGGCAGCGATCGCCCAGGGCATGCCGACGCCGAGGGTTTGCTGCCCGTTGGAGCACAAGAGGCGGCGGGGCTCGTAGGCGAAGAAGTAGCGCATCATGTAGATGTACACGGTGCCCACGTCGCAGGTCACGGTGGTGTCTTTGGAGACGCGTTTTTGGAGCTGTGAGATGAAGTGCAGGGGTTGCACGAGGCCTTTTCCTGTGGTGGACGTGTAGTCGTCCAGCTTTTCCCGCCAGGAGGTGCGTTCTTTGGAGAGGCCCTGGCAGAATTCATGTTGGGCTGGGTCGACGACGTGGGTGACGGTGTTGTTGAGCGCGAGGATGTTCTCGCGGAGAGAGCCGAGGAGTTCGATCTGGGGGTGGTAGTAGGCTCCGTAGTCGCAGGAGGTGTAGTCCACGTGCACGAGATTGATGTCGCCGTTGGGATT
Source organism: Friedmanniomyces simplex (assembly GCA_005059865.1). NCBI lineage: Eukaryota > Fungi > Ascomycota > Dothideomycetes > Mycosphaerellales > Teratosphaeriaceae > Friedmanniomyces > Friedmanniomyces simplex. The sequence goes on from NAJQ01000007.1 coordinate 129,910, forward strand.
CCAGGCGAAGGCGTCGTACTCGGTCGGATCGTAGCCCAGCGTGATGACGAGATCCGATTTCGAGAGCAGTCTGTCGCCGGTTTGATTCCGGAACAGGCCGACTCTGCCGAAGAAGACGTGGTTGGCCATGTCTTCTGGCACGGCGCCGGCGGCTTGGAAGGTCTCCACCACGGCGATGGGGTGTTTGCTGAGGAATTCGCGGACGGCGCTCACGACGATGGCGCTGCTGGCTCTCTGGCCGAGGAAGAGGACGGGCAGCTTGGCGCGGTCGATCATCTCGGCGACCTGCTGGATCGAGTGGGTCGGCGCGGGTCCGTAGAGGGGTGCCTTGAAGGCGTTCGGCGGGAAGGTGTGGATGTTTGAAGTGCCTCCAGCAACATCCATCGGTAGGGACATGACGCAGCTGCCCTTCGGCGAGGTTGAGGCGGTACGGAAGCACGACAGCAGCACCTCAGCCGCTTGATCCTCGACGTCGATGCCGGTCGCCATCTTCGAGGTCGGGCGGAGGATGTCCAGCGCCTTCATCGACTGATGCGTGTGCTTCGTGCTCAGCAAGCGAGGGACGGAGCCTATAATGGCCACGACTGGGTCTCCCTCCGTGGTCGCCGTCACGAGTCCTGTAGTGAGATTGCCTGCTCCCGGTCCGCTCGTCGCGATACACACGCCCGGTATGCCCGTTATCCGCCCCACCGCCGCCGCCATGAAGGCCGCATTCTGCTCGTGGCGACAGACAATCAGTCTGATCTCCGAGTGGTCGCGTAGCTTGTCGAAGATGGCGTCGATCTTTGCGCCCGGGATGCCGAACACTATCCTCACGCCGGCGTTGTAGATGCTGTTGACGAGGATCTCGGCGACCGGCTGCTGCTCTTTGCTCGCCATTGGAGTTGTACCGTACGCCGTTGGTGAGTAGTTGGATCAGTTACGAGTAGGCGGCCTTAGTGGGGGGAGATGTAAGGTGATCAGTTCTGCTTTACCTTGTCGAAGGAGTCTTTGATGGACATTGACTACAGGCAATTCACAGAGCTTATTACCGCCTGGCCAACTTTTGTCAAGCTGCAGGTACGACGGGAGCATTGTCGAGTGCTATGTCATCGCCACAGCATACCTTAATAACGAGGTGGATCCGCGGAGCCCCGCCCAACCATCACTTCCATACCTCTGTCACATGCAAAATCGCATATATGACCTTACTGCTCTTGCAAGGCGCGAAGGCGTTATGTGAGACCATCGCACGCAGGGCCTTCCGCTCACTCACCCACCAACATGTCGCAAAAGCGCAAGCGCACACCAGACCTTCCCTCAGACACAGCAAAGGACGTTTACTGCTCCGAAGCGATCGACGACCGCCAGTCCAAATTCATCGCCTACTACTCCCCCACTCTCCCCGCCAAACAACTGCAGAACCTCGCGCAGATCAAAAGCGCATCCCACAAGATCCTCGCCTGGCGCAAAGAAAGCAAGCAGCGATCCCTCACTGGCAACGCAGCTCAATACGACATCGGCCACGATGACGACGGCGAGAAATACGGCGGGAAGAGAGTGGAGAAGGTCCTCGAGCAGATGAGGGTGACGGGTGCGTGCGTTGTGGCGCGGTGGTATGGCGGGGTGATGCTGGGTCCGTTGCGTTTCACACACATGGAGGAGTGTGCCAAAGGCGCGGTGATGAAGTGGCGGGAGCACGAGGCGGAGGAGGTGGGGAAGAGGCGGAGGGTGGAGGAAGAAGGGTTGCAGCGGGGCAGGCTGGCGAGGACGCTGGGGGAGCGGGATGGGAGTATTGAGGTGTTGAGGGCGATGGCGATGGAGAAGGAGGGGAAGGTGAGAGAGGCGCTTGTAGCGGGCATGGCGGACTTGGATGGCGAGAGCAAAGATGACGGTGCAGCTGAAGCGGCTCTTACACCGAGTTCACCGTCTACCACGGCTGTCGTCTCTCCACAGAGGGCAGCTCCTGAGTACTCCTCCATGCCAATCGATCGCCTCAGAGCGCTGGACAAAGCCCGAGACGCCACCATCGCCTTCCTGCTGAAGCGCATCAGCAAAGCCGAAGCGGATCTCGCTGCTTTGGGCGAGACCCAGAGGCCGCCATGAAATGCACGCCAGTCGCCTCGCGTAATATAACACTCCAAGTGTGACTGCAAGCAAGCAAGGGCTCACAAGCCGCCAATCAACGAAGCTTGCACCACTATACTATACAGCCCGGACCTTGAGGATTCCATGTTTATGAACGAAGGAAAGCAGAACAGAATCAGGCCCGCCGCACTCCCCAGGGCAGACATCTTTTGGATTTAGACGAAAGTTCGTTGGTATGTGCAGCTCCCCCCCCCCAACCATCAATGCCGTTACGTGCTGACTCTGTAGTCGTCCACTGAGAGATACCCTACCGAACCCACCATCGGCGTACCGTATGCCATGGACCAGACCGACCCCGTTGGAGGACCGCGCTGCGCCGCACCAACCAGCTTTTTGATGAAGAACCGCGAACACGGAAAACCTTGGATAGAAGCCCAAGTCGGCTCGGCCGTGAATTGCAGACGGGACTCTTTGAAGCGACGTCTTCGTTCTCCTTCTGCAGCCTTTCGTGGCTGAGTGCGCTGTGAGTCCATCTCCTCGCTCGCTCGTTCGTACCTACCCGGAAACTTCAACGAGTGTAAGGTAGGCGGAGGGTTCTTGTTCGAGGACTGAGACCTGTTCACTATCACCCTGGCCCGGCCTGCCCCGTCCATACCCGAGAATCATCCCTTCTGGCGCCGTCTGTCTTCGCAAAATGACAACAAGATTCGCCCCTGGGGTATAGCTAAACTTGATGAGAGGGCGATCTTGGCAATGTGAAATCATGTTCGAAGACCATCCTTCCTATCCCCAAGGGCACGAGCAGCGGGAGAGTAGTAGGCAGAGATGGAGTACATTGCTAACGATACCGCCACATCCGTCCGCTCACCCATCCCTGCTTTTGCACCGTCCTAGTAGTAAAGGTACGCCGCAAAAATGCTAACAACCCCACCGCCACCTCCGACCGAGCAACGCCCATCCCCTGACGAACCGCCTCAACTCCCGTCCCATTCACACACGCACGCTTCATCCCCACCTCCCCCTCCCCACCCCCCTTACTTAGCAAAATGCAAATCGTAGTTCAACCACTTCCTCGCGTTCACCTGCTCCACACTCAACCCCGGTTTCCCATAAGTCAGCGGCGCGAAAAACCAGAACCCCCACACCAGCGCCGACACCACCACCCCGGCCGCGGCCCACGTAGCCAGTAAACTCTGCCCTCCAATCCTCTCCCTGATCGGCCGACTCCTCAACCGCTCCCCCGACTGCTGCGCCTGCGTCTTCGTGCTCCCCCTTTTAGCCTCTTGTGGCTGCGCTTCGGTGAAGTGGACGAGCTCGTGGGGCTCGATATTGAAGACGAACTCCACCACCGCGCCCGCGACGAGGGCCGAGGCGAGGTGCGCGGGCAGGTAGTGGTGCAGGAAGAGCTGGCGGCCCATGATGAAGAAGGGGGCGTAGTGGGCGGCCCAGAGGAGGAAGAAGAAGCCGGTGCTGTTGTAGAGGCGGGCGCGGGTGCCTATGTACTCGTCAGTCTTGGACACAGCGATACTGTGGTGTGGTGGGAAGGTACTCACGACTATCCAACGCATCCACACCCCGACGCACAGAGACCTGATCCGCGAGCAGGATCCCGGCGAAAACGGCTAGGATGGACGAGGCGAACCACCAGCCGACCGGATTGCCCAGGAAGTAAATCTGCTGCCTCGTCTCGTTCTCCGTCCAGAAACTCACCCCGCGCAGCAGGAAAGGCCACTGGATGGGGAACGAAGCATACGGATGACTGCTCGTCAAAGCGTTGTTGTGGAAGAACATGGCGCGCTGCAGCTCGAAATACTTCTTCAGGAACGGCATGCTCTTCGTCTTCCGCTCTTCCTTAATCAGGCGCGGGGAGTCGACGGGTAAGCCGGGGACCTCCTCGACGTACCAGATATTGGAGGTCTGCTGGAGGTTCTTGTTGCCGTTGATCTCGGCCTGCTTGAAGCCCCATTCGGGCAGCGGGGCGATGGTGTGGTGAGTCCACATGGCGACTTTGGTCGGGACGTGCACGAGCTTGAAGTGCGAGGCGAGGGTTTTGAACTCCTGGCCGGCCTTGCCGTTCTCGATGCGGAGCTCGAAGAGGGTGTCGTTGTAGCGGGGCCCGTTCGCGTCGTCCACGGGCACGGTGGTGAATTCCTGGTTGGTCGGCATGCTGGGCGAGGCGACGTCGTGGGAGAGCAGCCAGGTGTCCGTGACGAGGTGGCGGAAGCGGACGGTATCGCCTTGCTTGACGTGGTGACCAAGTCCCTCCAATGGCTGAGAGGGGATGATTTGCCAGAGGTTGTTGGTGTCGTTGTGCGGGTATCCGGTGACTTGCTGGCCTTGCGAGGAGATGCGGCCGTCGTCGTAGCGGAGAGGATAGTGATCCACGTGTGAGTGCAGGTACACTTTCGTCTCCTTGTGCCTCATGGCGATATTGTCGAAGTAGTCAATACCGACCGCCTGCTGTGTCATGAGATTGTCACTCAACGTCTCCTGGAATTCGGGCGTCATGAAGTCGTCGCCTGGTCCTGACCGCGAGAGGATGGCAAAGTGCACCTGGAACCAGAACAGGTACATCAGGAACGGCACAACAATCAGGCCGAGGATGCGCGCCGCCAGATGCTTCCCAAAGTCCGGCAAGCTAAGAGGGCCTTGCTTCCGGTTGATATCCAGCAGATCCCACAGATCAATGGCGACGGGTACACCAATCGAGAAGAAGGTGAAGGCGCCCACATACTTCGTGCTGATGACAGACGACATGTTGATCCCGGTCAACAACAACCACTTCCACCACTTCCGCGTAAAAGGCTCATGCCTCAGCTTGTAAAACCGGATATAACTCAACACGCTCAGCGCCATAAACAGCACCAACGTCGCATCCAGCAGGATCAGCCGCGTCTGCCCAATATGCGCATTATCGAACAGCACAATCGACGCCGCGACGATGCAGGCGGGGAGGCTGTACCCGGACTCCCACATGATCCAATACGTCACCGAGACGGTCAGGGCGCCCATGAGGGCCGGCATGGAGCGGTACGCGACGTAGGGGACCTTGTTGGTGATGTAGGAGTCGCCGATGTTCTCGAAGAGGAAGGAGCCGTCGTAGCCGACGAGCCAGCCGGCGAAGGCGAAGAGGAGCTTGCCGAAGGGGGGGTGGACGTCGAAGAAGTAGGTGCGTTGGAGGTAGTAGGAGGCAAACTAAAGCAATGTCAGTAACGAATCCAACACCCCTTCCCCCTCCCTCCCTCCCTCCCTCCCTGCCTATCCCTCCGTCGTAGTTGGTGAGGAGGAGTATTGCCTTACCTTCCCAAAATGCACCTCATCAAAAACAACCTGATTCGGATGACTGATGCCCCAAAACCGCGTAACAAACGCCAGCACCGTAATCACCGCGAGCGCGAGCTTATAATCCCAATCCCGCTGCACCACCTCCTTGCCCGCCTGCTTGACCTGCTCGAGCTTCTCGCCCATGTTGTTATTGTTGCCGTTCATCAGCCCTTCACCATCTGCCGCGGATGTGGTACCGCCGCCGCTGCGCTTGATGTTCTTGCCATTGGGGGCTGCTTCTTTCTGGCGTTGGCGGACGCCTTGCGGGGAGGAGGAGGAGGACATGGCGTCTGTGTCTGTGTTTCTCGGTATAGAGGCAAGTGAGGTTTCGAATCGATTCGAGGCGGTCACCACCCGCTGCCAATGATGGCTAACCGCAGGTCCGTAAGATGTCGAACGTTGCAGACGAAATTACGTTTCGAGGCCAAGTGTCTGTTTGGAGGACGGGAAACTTGATGAAGCTGAGGTGAAGCTTTGGACCCTGGAATTGACCTACGCGCCTTGCGTCGCGCCCTGACTAACGGGGAGGCCACGTTCACGTGCAGACGCGGTGTAACATCCACGTTATTGTCGCAACGACTTTGGAAATAATGGGAACGACGAGAGGAGTGTTGTATGCGATGGGAGTACAATCTACAGACAGCCTACACAGCCATTCACTCCCCCTTCGTACAAACCCACAGCCCTCAACCTGACTTCTTCTTCCCAGCAGCCGCCTTGAACGCCGTCCCTCTCTTCGCGCTCCTAGTCGTCGGCTTACCCTTCGCCTTGCCCTTCGCCTTACCACCCAGCTTCAACCCCGTCTTGCCCGATTTGCTCGACGCCCTGTGCCCCTCAAACACAAAGTCCTCCGGCCGCTTGATGGCCCCCAGCCGAGGAGCGCCATCGCCGAGTTTGGTGTTGTTCGGGTTGTCGGCGCTGTACATGGCCTCTCCTCTCCCTCCTCTCCCGCCCGGCTTCCTCAACTTCGCCGCACCAGCCCGGCCGAATAGCTTCCCAGCCCGTCCGGCCTGCGACCGCTCTTCGCCAGTGACTTTTCGTTGATAGCCCGTCGCGTTAGGCCCTCTGTGCATCGGTCTCCCCGAATCGGGCTTCGCATTCCGCTTCACAGCTTTCGCGCGGGTGACCCGAAGTTTCCGCGGCAACATGGGAGGGAACTTCTTCTCATTGTACAATAGCGCCGCTTCCACCGCATTCGGGTCCTCGAACTGCACGTACGCAATGCCTTTGCCCACACGCGTGGTGCTGTCCCTGATGACTCTGACGGACTCCACAGTACCGCAGCGAGAGAAGGTACGCCAGAGACCCTCCTCCACATCCGAGGGCTCTTTGCCGCGTTTACGGACCTCGCGACCTTCGTCTTCGTTGGCTTGCTGGATGTTGGATTCATCGTCCACGAAGCCGAGGTTGCCGACAAACACGCAGCGTCTGTGGTCGATCGCGGCTGGATGCGCGATCTCATCGACGCGTAAGTGTCGGTCCAACACCACAGTGCCGTTGAGACGCTTTGCAGCCTCTCGCGCCAATTGAGGCGATGAGTAGATAGCATATGCATTCGTTGACTTGGTCGTCGCGTCCATGACCTCTTTGCGTGCAAAGGCGGCTTTCTTCGGTATGGCAGGAGCGTACGGGGTAGAGCGGAAGCGGATCGACTCGACCTTGTGCTTGGCGTCTTGCGCCTTCGGTAAATCATCGAAGAATGAGGCGAGATGAGTGAGCAACGTCTTGCGCGCTGCCTTCGACGTGATGGCTGAGGTAGCAACGTTGCCCAGGAATACGGTGCGATTGGCTTTCAGCACGTTCTCGTCGGCCGTCTGCTGCGTCTCGTGCTGTGGCGGTGGTGAAGCGGCGTCGTCGTCAATTTCATCCTCGTCGGCCGCGGCGCTCGGTGCGTCCGGCGACAATGCGTCCTCTTCAACCTCCGCCTCTACTGGCACAGCTGTGTCACCTCTCCGACGCTTCGCCGCATCCCGCTCGTCATCCCGCGCCAGTCGATCCAGATACTCCGCCTCGAGGTTCTCATCAGCATCCCTGCGTTTCCGTTTGCGCTTGCCGTCCGGGACATCGCTCGGCGCACTCTCGAGAAGCTCGTTCAGCTGGGGCACATCTTCTGGGTCGTGACTTATGGCAATCTCTTGCCCGTTGTCTCCGTCTGCGATATCTGGCTCCTCCTCAGACACATCGTCCCGCTCAATGGTATCGGCGGGTCTGGGCTTGGGTGCGGGCTACACAAATATCAGCGGTGAGGAGACAGAACCTAACACACGATCTACGCACCCTGGCGGCGAACAAGCTCGAAAGCGTTGGGTCTACCGCCTTCTCGTCGGCAAGCAGAGTGAAGGCTTTTGCGGCAGCTTCCATCTTCTGTTTCTTCGCGCTTTTATCCTTCTTGCTGTCCTCCTTCGGCCGCTTGCTGACCCCATCTTTACTCTTCTTCTTTAACTTGTCTGACATGGTGAAGCTGAAAGCGTGTAAAAAGAGGAGGTATGCACTGTTGCAAGGCCAATGTTGTGAAATCTTCAAAGTCGAAGCTCCGGTGCTTCTACAGAGACGCGCTAGGCCCGAAACGGCAAGGCCCTGAGCGCCCCACAGCGGAAAGAGACCGAGGAGCCGGCTTGTAGAGTGACGAGATGCCAGAAACGCTTCCAGTCCGATGCGCTGAGGTGCTGTGCTGTGCCTCTGCTCCCTCCATTCACCACCACCACCACCACCCCCGACACCACGAAGTCTTCACCCAACCCACCGTGCGCATCCGCACCGTCAAGCGCAAGCTCTTGACTCCACCCCTCATTATACCCGTAATCCTCGCTCCACCACCATTCGGCCATCCCCTCAGCCCTCGGCCTAGCATTTCGTCGCGCTTCGGCGTCTTGTTAGCGAGCTGGCGCCCACGCACCACCGCCCTCTACACTGCACGAGAGATCAACGAAGTCGGACCATTGCCGGAGAGCTGGCTATAGAAGACGAGCACCACCGGAGCGGAGAGATAGCACGGCGGTGATGTCTGCCATGCCGGCCACTGCGCGTCGCAGTGAGCCGCACTCGACCAGTGAGTCCGCCCGGAGCATACTTACTTGGCGCCTGCTCGCTCGGGTCGCAATGGTCACAAGACTGACCGGGCGTGACGTAGAATTACAAGCAGACCTCAGCGAGCACCACTCACCGATGCGCAATGCCTACCAGCCCGCCAGTCGCGCGTCCACACCCAGACCCTCCATCTCCCCCCTCAGTACCGGCTCCAAACCGAACAGATCACCAGAACTCACCAGAGATTTGGCACCAGGCAATGCCGTCGCTCAGGAAGAGGCCGACTTGGACAACGCTGCTGACGGCGTGACGGCCGAGAACGGCGAGTTGCAGGACGATCGCTCAAGCAGTCTCAGCGATCCGGAAGACGAACAAGATGAGCAGGAGGGTTTGGAAAAGACTAGCAGGGCCGGTGGAGAGGCGGTACAGCTCGTCGCGCAAAAATCGGTCGACGACGACTCCGAGGCCGAGACGGAGCGCTTAGACAACACACCGCAAAAGCTGCTCCAGCATGCAGATAGCATTGGCAGGACACCGAGCAAGCTCAGTCAAGCGGCGACGCTGGAAGACGAGCTGTCGGAGCCGCCGTCGCCTTTGCACATGGACACGGGCGCGGCGTCGAGCACCAGTACCATTGGAACACTTGGTGAGCTCCTATCATCGCATGCAGCGGATCTGACAAGCTACTAACGCTGTGAATGCAGGCAAGAAGCGCAAGCGATCAGACACCGCCGAGAGCCCGTTGACGAGCGCAGAGTCCGATCTGGAGGAGTCGCCGAGGAAGAGAAGTCATGAAATGAAGCCTCTGCCCGAAGCTGAAGGAGACGACTTGATTGCTGCGGATGGAACATCCGAAAGAGTCGCAAAGGCCGAGGTGGACTCAGTGGTACCGGAAGAAGAGCGTGGTACGCCAGCCCCGGTCGCGCTCACGAAGGTCGTCAAGGGCAAAAAGGGAAAGACCAAAGGCCGGAAGATGAAGGACGCACATGCGGAATCCGAGGTAGAGCAAGTGGAAGAAGCTACAGAAGTATTGGAGCTCGAGGCGGGCGCGGACATGGCAGCGAAGAGTGAGGGAGAGCGACAAGCAAAGCTGGTCGCCTCGTCCGCGTTCGAGGGCGTGGCCAAGCAATTCACTCGGTTTCGCGAGAAGCTATACGATGAGCGACTGGCCACCATGAACGCCGAGCTCAACATGCTCGCGCAGCCCGACTGCCAGCATCCCGAGTACATCCGCCAAGTCGCGTGCGTCAACGCGCGACGCGAGAAGCAGATGCGCGAGGCGCAAGCTTACTACCACTACCGCCTCATGTCCATCCGTCAGCGAAGCCTCGGCGATCGTAGTCAGCTGCAGAGTCAGTACCACCAGCACATCCGCGAGATGCGGGAGAACGTCATGTATAAGCTGGGAGAAGAATGGTACAATATCCAGAAAGAGCGGCGGCAGCAGCACCAGGAGAAGGACGACGCGTACATCTACAAGTTTCCGGCGAAGAAGAGCGCGCAGATCCGGCAGCAGGCCAAGTATAACCAGGAGGTCTCGGTGCTCAGCGGCGTGGCGAAGTATGTTGGCTTTCCCGCGGCACCCGATGTCAACGGTGCGGAAGGTGATGGTTTGGAGGATGATCTGAAAGCCATGAAAGTAAGTAAGCAAGCAAGCTCGCGCGGCCCAACATACTCACCCTCATCCTCCTCGCCTCAGACACAGCCGCTGACAGAGTGTTCCTCCTCAGATCTCCAAACGCGTGCCCCAGCCCGCACCCGCATCCGCAACAGCATCCGCCTCCGTCTCCGCACCTGCACCCACCCAACCATCACACGCAGCTTACCCGCGCTTCCCGACCGTCCCCACGCAAAACGAAGCCCTCGCGCACCAACAATACATCGAACAAAACGCCTGGGCCCAGCCCCAACGCCCTCTACACAATACCCACGGCACCACGCCGAATCTGACCCACACGCCCGATTGGGTGGACCGGCCGGGCAACCATAGCTCCTCGGCGAGGGGTCTGCTCCGGAATCTCAGCGGTGGACGGAATCCTCTTACCCAGAATCAGAATCAGGATCAGAACCAGAGTCAGAGTCAGAGGTACTTGCCCAGCAGGACGGGGAGTCCGTACGCTACCCCATTGCCACAGCAGTCGAAACGCTCGGGCTTCCCGGAGCAGCAGTTGCTCAGTTCGTCCGGGACTGTGGGGGTGGGGAGTGATGGGTTTGGGGAGGAGCAGGCGCCGCCGTCCACGACGGGGGAGAGGGTGGTGGGGGTGCAGCAGCGACATCAGCAGGCTGGCACGCCGTTGGTGGTGGGTAAGCGGCGAGGGTCGGTGAATGGCGATCGTGGTGGCGATCGTGGCGGTGGCGGTGTTGGTGGTGGTGGCGAGAGGGATGCGACGGGGTTCCGGAATATTTCCAACATCTCCGCCATCTCGGGCGCGAGTACGATTGATGCGCCGCTGCAGCCTGGAACCGAAGACTCTGTCGCTGAGCGAGAGGGGGAGAGGGAACGGGAGCATCATGCCACTGCCGACAAGCCGTCGCTTCAATTTCCCGCTATCTTGACGCTGAGCGAGGAGAGAGCGCCACCGCCACCGCAACCGCAGCACTTGCAGGAGCAGGAGCATGTACGGGCTTGGGAGGCGAACTCTTTGCTCCTTCGTCATCAGCACTACCAGCGGGAGGGAGGGAGGGAAGGGGAGAGGGAGAGGGAAAGGGAGAGAGGAATGGTGTATGCGAACGCCAACGCGAATAACGTGGGGTTCAGCGGCAGAGGGCAGGAGGGCGCGTTCGGGACCCCGGCGCCGTTGCCTGTTACTAGTATGGCTCCTCCCTAGGTGAAGAGGGAGAGAGATAGAGGGATGAGGGGAAAGGGGAGGGGGAGTGGAGCACGGCGAGGGGCTTGGATCACCTACCTAGCTGTATAGCAGCGGATGGGTGGGGCGGGGCGGAGCGCAACGCAGCGCAGTGCTTGCAGGCTTGGGTGTAGGCGGGCGGGCGGGATGGCGACTTTGAGCTTTTGAGATACCCCCCTACTCCGCACCTTACTTACTACCTTACTACCTTACTACTTTGGCGAGTTTTTCGTGGGCGAGGCGATGTCGGATGAGATGTTTTGAATCCATCACCCTTTGGCTTTCCCCTCCCTTTTTTTTGGCCCCCAAGGTTCGTTTAAATTCTGGACGTACTTGGTGGTCCTTGCCGCTTCCGTTTCATCTGGTGAGGAGAGCGTGGTGGCTTGTCTAGCGGTCAGTAGCCGGTATTTCAGGGAGTGAAGCTCCGTGCTATTATGCCTATGCTAGTCCCGGCCATGGATCAGAATTTCTTTGAGATTGGCGTGCTTGGGTTATTGAGGGTGCTCGCCCTTGTTCGTTTGGGGTTGATAGTGATGGGCGGACACGTGAGGTGGACGGTCCAACCACGGGTGTGCTGAGCCCGTTTGAGTCATTTACACGATCTCGCCACGGCGACGTTGTGTTCAAGTGGTCCCTTTTGCATCTAAGACAGGTGAGAGCTTGCGGATCCGGATAGCCTGGTCACCCTAAACGACTCGCGTAGATTTTGCGGAGTCACCTCGTCCAGTGTGTCTGTTTTGGCGAAGCGATCTCTCGGGTTCCCTGGGAGCCAGCAACCCGAGCAGATGGTATCAAGGCTGGATGGTGGGAAGCACTTCAGACCACCTCCGCCATCAGCCTACCCCATCCGGGCACAAGGTCAAGATAGCCTGCCATTCGCAGACCCTGCCAGACCGTCACTACGATGCTGTCCACAACCACCACACCCCCAGCAGCCTCGACTTTCTCTATGATAGGAGCGGCCGGCCAATTCGTACACCCCACCACAACCGCCTGAGCACCGCCCGACGCCGCTCTGGCCACCACGTCCTCGATCTCGTGTAGGTTGGACTTCGCGATGGCGAGATTCCCACCGGGAGCCGGGTCCAGCGCAGCCAAGGCCACGACTTCCCAGCCATGGTGAGTCGTGGTGAAGAAATCCCGGACCTTCTCCGCCAGTGCTTGCGGGTAGGGTACCGCGATCCCCAGCTTACGGACCTGCAACTTCTCAAGCGCGGCGACGGTGGCGAGGGTAGTGGTGCTGCAGGGTACACCTGTTGCATCCTCCATCGCTTTCGCTAGTTCCCTGTCGGCTGCCAGGCCGGCGCCGACCCACATCCCGGAGGTCCCGTTCCAGAGGATGGCATCTGCTTCCGCGTCGGCGAGGAGTTGGGCGGCGGCGATCATGGTTTGGGTGGAGAATTGGGAGGTCGAAGAGGCGTCTGTGCCGACGGTTGTGACGCGGATGCGGGTGAAGAGGGGGATGATGTTTGCCGCGTGAAGGGAGTGGAAGATGGCGGATGTGATCGGTTCGACGGCAGTGTTGCTGCTGGGGACTATGAAGCCGATTTTGCGGCAGGTGGCGAGGTTGGGGAGTTGGGCTGCCATGGTAGAGGGCGGGGTAGTGGGTGTGGTGGATTGATTCTTGCACGAGGGGAGGGGAGAGCGGGTGTTGGAAGGAGTAAGTACAGGAACCTGTACGGCTCTTCCAGATGTACCTACGTCGGCCGTTGCACGTCTACGATAGGCAGTTGCTGAGGTTGCTCGGCCAAGGAGCTGTAGCCGGGGCTTGTGACGTCCGTATCCGTGTCGTGGAAGACGGTCCGGTAAGACGTCGAAAGCATCCCCGTAGTCGTCGCTCGAAGGCTTTTATTTACATGTGTACCTGTGGTACGTGCTGTCGCGAATGCATACGCGTCGGCGGTTCATGTTCTGCTGTGAGGGCGTCATTGATGCCTCAGGACCGGTGCGTGCATGTGCTTGAGGCGTGCCTGCGGCAAGAGACGGAGATAGAACAAACAGAGAACCTTAATCTGCTCGAAGCTCAAGATTTCTCATGTACCTGTAGATCCAGATCGTACGAGCAAACCACAAGAGATTTGGTATAGAACCACCCCCAACGTCAACGTCAAAAGGGCAGGTGGCGGTTCAAAGGACAAGAGGTCGAATCGCGCACAGACACACATGCCGACGCTGAAACTCAACCCGCCAAAGCCGCCGCCTGATCGCAACTCCAACTCATCCTCACCCTCTCAGCAAAGCAACATCTCACCACCCGCCAGTACCTTCACCTTCTCCGCCCCGCCGCCAGCATCCATACCGCTCAACGCCTTTGCGCCGGCCACAGACTCCCCCGTCGCGCCGGAATACAGTCCGATCACGCCGAAAGTGCAGCCCGTACTACCCGCACCGAGCCAACATGGCTCCGCGAGGTTCGTCCCACCGGAGCCGAACGTGCAGCAGTCTCCTGCCGGCGCGATAGCCCCCGCCGAGTACATACCGCAACCCTCACCTCTACCCTTCTCGAGCGAAGACTCTACGGATGCGATAGCGCTGCGGGCGGCTATCTCAGCACTACAGTTCCAGAGGAAGAAAGCGCAGGATGACCTGAGGACGCTGGAAGGCGCGAAGAGCGATGCGCTCGCTGACCCGATGCACTTCCGCAATGAACTCGTGGCGGGTAGACTGAGGGAGCAGCGGCCGCAGTTTGGAGGCGTGCAGGCCATCTTGGAAAGAGCAGATAGTGAGGACGACAGCGACGAAGACGAAAAGGAGGCTGCTCTGGGCGCAGACGAGCAAGCGTCGCAAGACATCGCCGAGCGACCCGCAGAGGTACCGGATAGCCAGCCCTCGTGCCCAGACACCTCTTCTGCGCCTGACCCGGCACAATCTCCATCCACCAAGCCTCCACCCGACTTCACACGTATCCCCGGACCCCAAGATATCGTCCGCATGCCCCACATCAACTGGGAGAAATACCACATCGTCGGCGAGGCTCTAGACCAACTCCACGAGCAGCAGCGGCGATGGCCGGGCAGCACTTTCGCGTACGGAAATCCTCAAGATCGTGGCCGCGAGTTTGCGGTAGCGGCGCCGTATAGTCTGTTCCAGGGTGTGCTGGGTGAAGGCCAGATGGAGGGCAGGAAGGATAGCGGCGCGCCGGCTGATGCTGGGGTCTCGGCGATGGGGACGGTGAGCGAGCATCCGATGGAGACTAGGCGGAGTAGTAAGAACCAGAATTAGAGGCAGCGGCAATGAGTGGGCGATTTAAACTTTCGCCGAACGATCTGAATGAAGGGCAATACGATCATGTGACCTGGTCCCTGCCTCCTTGCTTTATGCTTCAGCCAAGAAGTTTCCCACACATACTCAACGTTCACAGGCTCGTTTTGAAGCACACTGTATGCACGTTCGTGCTGGTCAACGCTCTCGTTCTTTGGGTATCTTGATATCATACTTTCCGCCCCGAAAAATGTTGGTCGTGTTAGACCTCTCCGAACGCCACGCTTTATCCCTTGTAGTACACAGTAATACCCCAGAATGTGACACCACCCGCCGCGCAGGCAGAAAATGAAGTCCAGCTATTGCATCAATGCTCTGAGACGCGTTTTATGTCAGCAATTGCAGGAGCACTGATCATTGAAGCGATGACACGATACGCACCCGAGGTAGTCCTCTCGTATACTGCCGATGGCATACATCTGGCCCATCTCGCCTCGGATACCCTTGATGCGCAACCGGACCTGTGAGCTGCGCTCGATGGTCTGGTCGATGTTGTCCGTGAACGAGGGCGTGGAGCCTTCCACTGTGTACTTGAGCTCGGCGGGGATCATCTGTGCTTCCCATCAGCATTCGCCCGCTTTCCATAGCTCCACGCCAGACCCAGCGCACACGGCCGTGCAGCCTCTCTCACATGGAAACGGGAGGACTCACCGCCTTACTAACAAACACACTCAAACCGCCCACATCCACAAAAAACCCATTGCTGACCACACTGCTCACCAACCCATCCACCACCTCCCCCCGGAACGGCCGCCAGATGATCGCACGGTAGCTGATGTCGTACATGGCCATCCCCGTGCCGGGCATGATCTTCGCCTCGCTGATGTCGTCGATGTCGATGATGGCGATGATCATCATGGTGCCCGT